>CAUYRT010026914.1:0-30129 GCA_963574885.1 Lepilemur ruficaudatus
CAGTGAATTTACCGAGGTGTACAGTTAATCACATAAATCAGTTTTAGAGGAATTCCTTCTCCCTATTGAGACCCTTAATACCGCTCCCCAATTGCTTTTAAATCACTATACTAGAATATAATTTGTGCTTTCCTTTCTAAAATAATTTCCTCTTCTGACTTTCTTATTTTATCCAATATTGTTAGAATTTCAGTCACCCTAAGAGCCTAGAGTTAATTTTGGATACTCCCTCCTTCCTAACTGCTATAGGACTTGTTAACAGTCCATTAGTTAGAAACACTAAGGACAATTCCTCATGCCCTTCCGTTCTCCCAAGTTCCCACTGTCACTACTCTGTTCCACATCTTTATCACTTATCTCTCTCATCTAAATTCTTCCTCCAGCAGCCTCCTACACATCCTTTTTTGTTCCCATCTCCAAAATTTATATTTTTGTGTCCAGTCATTAGATTAATGTTCATTTTATTATGGTCTCATCAGAAGTATTTGAAGCTGCCCATGGTTAATAGGGTCTCTCTGAACTGCTTTGCTGTAATAAAATCCAGGGGGCTTTGCCATCTTGCTTCAACCTCTCTTTTCATTATTATCTCTCACTCATCACTCCAGCTGGACCGCTCCACTTGCAGTACTCTGAATATATCTACTTCATTATTTCTGCCTGCTTTATCGTTACTTCTCACATTCAAAAAGATCTCACTTTTAAACACCTAGGCCAAAGTCAGCCTTGCTAATCTTTAACTCTCAGTGTTCTTTCTTACCCCTCCTAATCCTTCTTTTTAACAATCACATTGCCTTGTGCTATATTTCATTGCATTACTATCATGTAGATGATTTTTTATATATATACATTTTTTTACCCATTAGTCTTCATGGCTTTAAGACCAGGATCTCCATTTCCTCTTTCCCCGCAGTGCTCATGATAGAGACAGATTCCCAAAACCACTTACCAGTACAATAAGTAAGAAACTCTACACAAAGTTTAAACTACTTTAAGTATAAAGCAATTTACTTGATGAAACCAAACATTTTGAGCCTATTAGTGAAATTATAATATTAAATATTTAATATTTATATTTAATATTTAAAATATTAAATATTTTGTATACAGTATACTTACATTTCCTTTGATATTGAGGATATGAAACCAGTAAAAATTAGGACACTGAAGTTGAAACCTAATCAAAATTGATCTTTTTATTTAAGAAGAGCTCAAATTTATGTTTCTCATAAGTAATAATGTCATTTAACAGCAGAGAAATAAACAATTATATTTGCATATATATGAGAATTGTTAAGAAATGTGACCAGGTGAATCTTATATATTATTCAGAGGCTTGTGGAGTGTCCTATATACAATGTAGGTTCAAAATAATATGTATCTGGAAACAGGTAAAGTACAAATGACCAAGATCTCACAAACCTACAGTCAGAAATTTGTCCAAAGTTCAGGATGGATAGGTAATTCAGCTCTCTTCAATATAATAGTGTTTTAACAAAAAACATTTGTACCCCTGTAATACTTTGAAATAAAAAAAGGAAAAAAAAGTTAACAATCACCCCCCAACATAATAATTACAATAAATGTGAAAATTTAAATATCACATCTGCTTCTGTGTGGGACATAGCAAGAAACTTCACCTCCAAAAGCTGCTTTTACCCAAAGCTTATTTTTGGCTGTTTTCCTTGACATTTTTGATGATTCTTCAAAATCTAAAGATGCTTCTCATTGTGCAGATTTGTGCTGAGAAGTACTAATTACTTAGTAGAAAGTCACCAGAAAATTTATATTTGCAGAAGGGAGATACTTAGGAGTAGTGCATTCCCTTATATGACTTGAGCAAATACATTTCATGGTATTTAATATTCTGGTTGTTGGAGAGTTGTGATAATATTGGGTAAATATTTTATAGTTACTCCTTGATTTCTAAAATTGTATCTTGACCTTATTATTGACACACAAATTAATATTCAAATGTATCTTTTTTAACTTTACAAAAGGACATCAGTAGTGGATGGAAAAATTCACTGAAAGTAATGAAGGGGTCATATCTTTAAAAGACATATTACTGCTGAAAAATATGGTGGAAACACACTGATTGACTTTTTCTGTAAATGGGTTAAAATTTACACCACCACTGGAGATCTGTTTAAAAGCATGTGGGTTAAACACACTAAGTCTCCATCCCAAACACAGTAAGGCAGCTACAAGTCAAACATAATGACAGTGCTGATTAATTAGATACTCTTACCCCCCAGCACTTCAGAGTGATTTATGGAGACACATCTCTAGTCTGATCCATTGTGCTGACTGAATTAATGGAGTGAGCTAGAAAAATTCACTGGCAACAGAATCTGGCAGCCCAGCAAAACATTAACCCATGGAGTTTTCTTATCTAGCCTATTGACAGAATATTAATTATGACAAAACATACATGTCTCACCTAATTATCTTTTGATAGCTTGGTTTATATTTTATATATAAATATAGATGTACAAATTGTGTTGAATATTTGGATATATTGAAATTCCCCGCTTTAGAAAAAATTTGTACATAAACATTTAAGAAGAACAGAGTTAGACTAAACTGTGGCTCCATTATGGAAAGGAGGCTTAGCGAGCATATCTATTTCCTCTTTACTTCATGCTTAGAAACATAGATTTCTTACAGAATAAAGAAAAGATAAAAATTATTTTGCAAACAAAAAATACTTCCATTGCATGAAGAAATTATGAATGTGTAGTCTGCTTGGAGGTACTGAATTCTGAAACAGATCATTTCTGTTTGGTGGAGAAAAATACACCATTGCTATATAAGCAAGCAAATTAGAAATATTCTGAAGTATGCCTAATCAGGTGATGGTATTAGCACATACATTACCTCTGGTATATATAAATGAAATATCATATATTATCTGAATTTTAAAGTTAAAAAGCTTCATGAAATTATTTCAGTACAATATTTAAAGTTATGTAAAATTGAAATTGAACCTTCCCTAAAGTATCAAGAGCCATTATGAGACATATCATGTAAGTTCAGCTTTAATTATTTTTTGCAGTATTTGATCCATCCCAGTCACATTTTCTAAATGTATTATGTTAAACATATGAAAACACAACTTAAAGTAAACATGGTTTGAAGGTGTCTGGGTAAAAATGTGTCTTTTAATTAGAAACAAAAGATAGAACCAAGTAATAAACTCTTAAGCAATTCTACCTTGCACTGGGACCAAATGAAAAGGAATTAATTAAAATATGTGTAAGAACTATTTGTTACAGCTTAGTAGGTTTTAAGTAATGTAAAGGCTTGCTATACTTTAACAGTATATTAAGGATAATATAAATACAGTTGTAAAAATTTGGATAATCTAAAAAATCACTCCTTCCCTGTCCAGCAACTCAACATTCATATTTATAGGAATTAGATTGTGTGCTATGGATTTTCTTCATTCTAATCATGGTACAAATGAAAGGAAATGTAAACTGACCAAGTCTAAGTTCTAAGTTCATAAAGTTTTATTGCTCGAGGCATCAGCAAATGGAAATTTAATATCAAGCTTTAATGTGCGTAGGTAAACCATGCCCCATGAAACTAATGTATCAGATCAAAGCTGCTATCTTAAATTTGCCAGGTTGGAGCACCAGATGATTCTACAAGGGAAGCTCTAAGTCAGTTGTTCTCAACTGGGGTGATTTTGCTCCACAAGGGGACATTTCCCAATGTCCAGAGACATTGTTGGTTGGCTAAAATAGGAATTTGTTACTTCCTACTAGTGAGTAGAGCCCAGAGATGCTGGTAAACATCCTAAAATGCTCTAGACGGCCCTCTCACAACAGAATTACTCAGCCTAAAATGACGATAATGCAGGTTGAGAAACTCTGTCCTAGGTAGAATACATTTAAATAATTTCATGTGAGCTTTTCAAACAAACATTAATCTTGAGAATCATGTCTACAAATAAAAGTTAAGGCTTGCTGATCAGTTATTATAAAAGGCAGTAGCACCTACTCAGGAATGCAAGAGCACCCTGAAAACTGGAAAAGCAAGCATAAGACTATTAATATACTCAAAGTGTGTCATCTTTACAATAGTCTCAAGATACTAAGAGATACTGAAAATGAACCCAGAATAGTCATGTAAGTTCATTAATAATATTCTAGATGCAGACCTTTTGAATTTGAGTATTTAGATTTCTAAGATCATATGTGTTATTTTAAAAAATAATAATATACTGAAACAAAACAATAAAAATAAATAAATAATAAAAACATTAGGTACCAGAAAAAACATTTTTATGTCATTCAATAATTCTGAGATTATGGATAGTACTTTAAAGAAGAAATTAATAAGTCTTCTCATGCAACATATTATAAAAATACTACCTATTAATGGGGTAACTCTCTCCATTGAATACATGATTGTAGTTAACAAAATCACGCACGTGAGGCAAAAAAAATTCAATTTTATTTTTCAAGTAGCTAACATCTTCAAGGCAAACTTCTCATCTCTTATACCATTCACAGGCTCTATTTAGCAGAAAATAGACTCCAAAGAAAATGACTTCTAATCATCATAAGTAACCAATTTGAGAAATTTGTACGGCCCCCACCCTGAAGTCTTTCAATTTCAACATTTACATTTTATTTTTTACTAACCATTTGCAAATGGTTCCTCAGTTGAGAAGCCTGTTTCATGTTACAAATTTATCAACATTTTTCTGAGTTCAAGTCTAGTCCCAATCTAGTTAAATCAAATCAAGTCATATCTAGCTTTTCCCAGCAATTCCAGCTCAAAAACATCTTTCCACTTAAAACTCACAGGGAACTTAAGATTTGCATCACTCGATGTGGCACTTAATGCTATACTCCTCACTTTTTTGTTCCTTGACTTATTCTCGTCCATTTGCTTTTATATCTTTCTAGTTAGATTATAAACCCCAGGAGGGCAGAGACCATATCATAAATATGATATGTGTTATGAGAATAAATACTTAGCAAATATTAGAGGAATGAAAGAAGGAAGAAAATGAGACTGGGAAGGAAGGGAGGGAGATAGACAAGGAGAAAACGTCCTCTATGTCTCTCTTTTTGTGTTATTCAGGAGTAAAATGTTTTCCTAATTCTTCTTTAAAAGGAAAGTTTTTTCACCTGGCTCTAACCCACCCTCAGAGATTTTGTAATTTACCAAACTGGGACCTAATCCTTTATCAGGTGTTATAACATTTGAGGTTTCTCTGAGTCTTCTCATTTGAGGCCAGTAGTTCTCAGGTCCAATTTAAGAGTGTATACTCAGCTTATAGGGAAGCAGATTAAAATGTGAAAGAGGGTTAATTTTAAAAACATAAGAAATTTTTAACATAATTTCATATCTAGAAAAAATTATTTTCATAAAATAAACTATAGAAAGTAAAGCACCTAAAATCAGAGTAGGCTTCTTAAAACAGATGTGAGCAAATTATTTCACATTCTACACCCTTAAATATCTTCCTATTTCCTAGAAGATTAATTCCAATTCTTAAATTACACAGGCAGTTCTTTCTGCCTCTTTAATTTTTCCCCTTTTTAGTCCCTAATTTAAACTCTGAGTTTAAATCAAGCCAAACTTGTTTCCCTTTTCAATTGCTTCATACAGTCTCTTTCTGTTCTGTGCATATGCCTCTTAGCCTCAACCTAGTTCCTAAGCCACCTGGCCTCCACCATATATTAAGTTTAAACACACACACACACACACACACACACACACACACACACACACACACACATTTGTTATCTGCTTCCTACTTCACATTCAAACTCAGGTGTCACTTCCTGCAAGGACTATTCCCAGAGGCACGTGGCATGTAGGTCAGGGTCACCTCTCTGTGTTCCTCTCAGTATCCTGCACTTCCTCTCTCCTGACACTTGCCACACTGGAAGGAGAACCTGTGAGTCACTGGAATGGAAGTTCTGTAAAAACCTTTCTGCTTTCTTGTTCTCCTGGTATTCCTAGTACCTACCACTGATTCAGGCATGTACATTTTTTTTCAATAAATATTTGCTAAAATGAACTGAATTGGATCAAATTAAAAAGACTTAAATACACTGCTGGAGCTACCAAGATGATTTTTATTTTTATCAAAACGGGAGTTGGGTTTTTAGTTGTTTGTTTAAGTTTTTTTAAGTTGATAAACACCTCCCTAACTTCTCAATGCCTTTCTTCTATAAGGGAATTCATATTATGTTTCACCTAGATCTTTTTACTTAAAAGAGTTAGCTTAAGACAGATGTCAAAAAATCCTGTGATCATTCAGGATTTTTACATCTGCTGTTTCATAAATGACATTTTTTCAATCTTAAGAAGATTTTTTTCTCTTAAATGATAATCTCTCTGCTCCAAAATGTATTTTAGGTTAATCTGTAATTTGTTCTGTGTTTAATATTACAGACCATTTTACTATTAATATTCATAGCACTTTTTTTTTTTTTTTTTTGAGGCAGAGTCTTGCTCTATAGCCCTGGCTGGAGTACAGCGGTGTCATCATAGCTCACAGCAACCTCCAACTCCTGCCTCAGCCGTCTGAATAGCTGGGACAACAGGCATGAGCCACAACACCTGACTAATTTTTCTATTTTTAGTAGACACGGGATCTCACTCTTCCTCAGGCTGGTCTCCAACTGCTGAGCTCAAGTGATCCTCCCCTCCTGCCTCAGCCTCCCAGAGTACTAGGAGTACAAGCGTGAACCACCACGCCCAACATCATAGCACTATTTAATCAGAACTTTTCTCTTAGTAAAATTTTTCTTTCCCTTTCTAAAAATTGAATTAATAATCAATGGTAGAAAATTCGAAAGACAAAGAAATGTAAAGAAATAATGATTATACATAATTCCAATACCCAGAGATGACTCTCGATAACACTGTGTTGAATTTACTTTCCATTTATTTTCTATGCGTATATTTTTACACAGTTAAGACGATACTGTGCAAATAAATTATATCTTGCATTTAAAAATAATATCATAAGCACTGTCCCATGCCATTATGCCATTATCCTTGTATACATAATTTTAAATGACTATATAATGCTATTATGTGACTATATTACAGTTTACTTCCCCCCTTTCCCTATTAGTGACCATTTAGATTTCTCTATTGTTACAGTTGTTCCTGCTTTCAGGAAACAGAGGCCGCTGAATCCCATGTGCCATTGTGGGTGGGTGGGGTTCTTTTTTCCTTTCTTTTTCAAGTAACTTGCCATAAAGCAGATGCTTCAACACAGTAACACTATTTAGGGAACCGTCCCACAAGTAGGTGAATAACATAACCGGGAATTTGGGGGAAGGACTAAGTCTTCTTCTGCCTTACATATTGCAGATAAATACAGTCAGGACTCGGGGAATAATACTGAGTCACTTAATTTGCTTAAAGCGCTTCTCAGATTCAGTGAAATGGCAAGCCTAAAATTGCTGGCAGGCGAAGATGTTGCTGTAGCTCTTTATATTTAAGGGAGTAGGAGTGCCTTCTGTACTGCTTGCTTGAAAATCGATCATTCCAGAAGCATAAAAGATATAATGACTGCATAGCAGTAAGTTAGTATGGCAGTAATACCAATAACTATGTTAACTGAATAGGTGTCAGAGCTCCAAGGTGTGCAGACATTGGGACAGGTTTTCCCACAACCTGGTGAATTATAGGAAAACCCATTAAAGTGTCTATACAATGAACTTTTCCAGATGGACATATTCTTGGCAAAAATATCAGTAACATGCCTGGTAAGAAAAGTCATTTATGCCAACAATTTGCTTCTAGTATTGATGAGAAAGAAAAAGCCAAATAACTGGGTTAAATGGCTTTTGCAGTTTGACCTCCCAGGACAGGATGAAAAGAAATTCAAGTGCTCTAAATGCTCAATTATAAAGTGCTTTGACGATGAAACACCCTTCCTCAGTCCCAGGTACTATATTCCCATTAAAAGATGAAATGTGTAATTTCCATATTGAGTACTTTTATTACGATTTTCTGTTTGTTTCAGAAATATTGCATTTTCTCATCTCCAAAATGATCCACAAAAGGTTAAGAAGAGTTCCAAGTTCATTCATACAGTTAGACTAGAATTCAAGGATTTTATGTCTTTCTTAAGGGAGGCAACGGAAATAATTGCAAGAACCGTTGCTTAGATTTAAGCCTGGGGATTTTACACTCCCATAGTGTGGATGGAAAGCTCTCTGAGTAATTAGGAAACAATAGAGGAGGAGGAAAAAAAAAAAAAGGAAATCTAAGTGGAAATGCAGGACAGAAGGGAGAAGCATCCAGGAGAGAGTACAAACACCAGCTCTGGTCCAGATAACAGGTGCTGCAGAGGATGGCTGTGATGTGCCAGGGCTGGGGACTGTTGCAGACCAAGGGCATGTTGACTGCCATTTCTGCAGCAGATGGCCACACAGGCAGGTGGGTTCCTGAGAGGGCGCTCCTGGGCCTTTACCCACATTCTCCACGTACCTGGGATCGCAGATGGCAGGACCAGCTGGCAAATGAAAAGATGAAGTTTATGTGTTTTATTTACTCTCATAAATTATAGAGAGCAAAGTCCATCTTCTTATATGTATAAAATTAGTTTCAACCCTTGGATATATCACTTATAGTCTCTGATGTATTTATTTAACTATGGTGGAATTATATTTTTTTATTCAAAAATTTGTTATGAATTATAATTTTCTATATGTTTTATATAGACTGTGTTTTTGAATGGCATAAGGTTTTAACTTTAGCATCTAAGAGAATTCAAAATTTCCAAGAAAAAAGAAACAAAGTCTCATTTTGTGTTTAAATTCTCTATGTTCACAAAAGATACTTCCAACTGAAGATCTGGAAATTTTCAGAAATCAAGAGAAACTGTTTTCTAACTGCTAATAATTCTCAAATAAATAGGTTGTTGCCACCTATTTATTACTAAAAGTATCATTATATAAAAATACTTTTCCATGTATTCAAAAATTGTTTTAAGAATTTAATGTTATTTCATAACATTTTAGCTGTGTGCATGTTACATGTAAAATATAAATAGGAAGACTATTATAAAAATAGTTTAATTTTATTTTAATCAAATAAAATTTATTGATCTATTTTGAAGCATGCTTTTAGGAAATATATATCTATGCTTTCCAGTGACTGACAGTTTTGTTGAGAAGACAGAACACATATAAAGGACTCAATCAAAATCTTGTTATCAAGAGGCAGGCCAAAAGAAAATTAGTATAGAGTAAAATAATTTTTTTAAATGATGGGGAAATAGTGGGGTTACCCTAATTAGCTGATTTGTTTGTTATTAATAATGAATTTCCAAGAACTGCAAAAACTGTATCATGTTTTTCCTTTCCTTAAAGTAGAAATCCAGAGTTTATAATATCAAACTGCATAGAATCAATAATTAACTGCATTTTGAAATCAAGAATAAGAACATTTTAAAGAGATTCCACATTGTCAATATAAACTATGCCATATATGTGCCTGGAAAATTCCTGCTCTAAACAGAAATGTATTATGCATTTGAGTCCAAAGAGGTAAGGTGATTTTGCTCCCCCAGGGGACATTTGGTAACATCTGGAGACACTTTTGGTTGTCACCAGCGGCAAGAGGGTGCTCCTGGCGTTTTGTATGCAGAGGCTAGGGATGTTGCCATATATCCTATAATGCACAAGACTCCTGCAACGAAGGATTATCCAGCCAAAAATATTAATAATGCCAACACTGAGAAACTTAGTTTTGTCCTAATATACAGCTGCCAAATACTCAAGGAAAAGATTGGCTAAAAATTTAACGGAGTCTAGAATACAAGAGATTAGGCTATTCTGTAAGCACATGTACACTTCAGATGAATTTAAATTACTTTTTTAAACGTTTTCAAATTTCTTTTCGATTTAACCCCACTATTTGAATTAGTTTTCAAAAACTTCCTCAAAATATACATTTACTCTGGTCAGATGAGTCTCCTTAGTATCTTACAAATATGGTAAGATAATATTTAAAACCATGCCGTTATTTCTATAGTTCTTTTAACCCCCAACAATTTCTTTTCTCCTACACCTTTCCCTTCTATCTATTTGAATATTTTATATCTTTTGATAGTTGGGTAAAATGCTTAAAAATAAAACCCAACTTTTGTGCGTTTATTGTCTCTGCCATGTTATTTAGCATTAATCATTGCCCACTGTCGTTTGTTGTTTCATTTCTTGCTTTTTCTCCAGACTATGTGCTCTTAAGGGTATAGACCAGGCATCATTCTTAATCTGTATGCTTCTTTTGGTATGCTACATAGATCCACGTATACAATAAACATTCATTAAAATCTTTTATTTATTTATTTATTTATTTTTTTGAGACAGAGTCTCACTCTGCTGCCCTGGCTAGAGTGAGTGCCGTGGCGTCAGCCTAGCTCACAGCAACCTCAAACTCCTGGGCTCAAGCGATCGTTCTGCCTCACGCTCCCAAGTAGCTGGGACTACAGGCATATGCCACCATGCCCGGCTAATTTTTTATATATATTTTTAGTTGGCCAATTAATTTCGTTCTATTTATAGTAGAGACGGGGTCTCGCTCTTGCTCAGGCTGGTTTCCAACTCCTGTCCTTGAGCGATCCACCCGCCTCGGCCTCCCAGAGTGCTAGGATTACAGGCGTGAGCCACCGCGCCCGGACCAACATTCATTAAATTCTTATTATTTCATTCATTTATCCCTTTACAGTAATAGGAAAACAGAGGGGGAAGAAAGCTAAGGAGAAAAATGATAAAATTAAGAGAAGAACAAGCCCTGTGGCAAGTTTAATACATTTTTTTAGTGGTCTTTGCTCATGTGAGTCTCATCTCTCCTATTATTTAATCTAATTAACTTTTGTTTTGCCCTATCTCAACCTTTATATCTAAGGATGTTAAATTAAGTCACTATTTCTTAAAAAGCTATCCTTTGTATATAATCTCTATACTCAGGACTACCTGGTTTGACTCTGGATCATCCACTTCTTAACTGTGTGACATTGGGGAAGTTTTCTGACTCGGAGTGTTTCATCCGTTATATGGGGACATTAACAGTGCCCAGATCAGATGGTTGTTATGATGACTAAATGAGATAGTCGATGTCGAGGGCTTAGAACAGTGCCAGGCAAAGAATGAGGGCTCAGTGAACGTCAGATAGCCTCATTACTGGAAACATAACTTAATCCTGTGATCCCTCAAGATCTTATCTGTTAACATGACCTTAGATCTAAGATCTTCAAATTATCTTGGCATTTCAAACATACATTATAATTTCCTTTAAGTGAAATTATTTTATTTCTAAATGACTCAAGAAGTGACATTTTACAGTTCACTGTGTTTCACCTTGGGCAGATTCACACCATTTTCAAATGTGTGTTACATTTTTTCTTCTATCTAATCTCAAAATCTAAAATAAAGAATAAAAATGTTCTTAATCTCACATACTATAAATCTGCTTTTGTGTGTTCGTAAACACTGGGTTCATGGTGAAATAAATTAGCGCTGTAAAGTACACATATGTCAACAATTACTGAGTGCAGTAATTTAGGGCCTGATCCACTAAACTTTCCTTTGGCCAATAGGCACTCTTGCATAAGAACTGTGATTTAGGGGAAGAAAAGAACTGAAGCATAAATGTAGCACTGACTCCATCTTTCGTATCCCAAAGTGCTATAATTTTCAGAGTATTGTTAATATTTCCTACACTTATGACATACCCAATTAGCTCCCTCCGACCAACATTTATTAATGTCATCATTTTCTCTGGATTAGTTCTGATTTATAATAAGCATGCTTGTTGAAAGCAAAGTAAAATGTGATTTAACCCAAGGTTTCAGTTTATCAAAACATGTAATAGGCATTGGTGAAAAAATTTCATCTACACAATAAATGGCAAAATGTTGAGGCTTTTCCTCGTGATTTAGAAGGGCAATTAATTCAGAATCCATTCTTCTGTTTTTAAATGTAAAACTTTAATTGACAAATGCAGGCTTTCAGTGGTGTAACATGAGACTTCTTAACATGGCTGGAATATCCTACTTCCTAATATTTCACCTGGATTAATTTTTTTAATTTATGAAAACGATTTTAAAAGTATGACCTCGACTCTCAGAGAAAGCATTCATACATTAGAGGCAAATAGCACATGTGAATTTCTGCATTTTATAAAAGAGAGGAGAGGATATCACTATATTCTAGGCCAAAGGATCCTTATAGGCCTTAGAAAGCAACTTAGATAATGGATTGTTTATAGGCACCCTTCTAGCCTCACCACAAAATAAACCACCAAATAAACATACAACAGCAACTGCAACAAAAATCCAGAAAATAAAATGGTTAGAACCACGTGAAATTTGTTGCAGTTCTTTACTACAAGGTAATTGTAGTCTAGCTTCATACTCAAAGCATACATGTCTGCTCTTAATAAATATAAACAGTTGCAGTGGCCTCTTTATTTGCAATCTTTCCCTACCTCTAGTCTATGCAATGTTTTTCTGCTGAATTATTTTTCCTGGAAATGCTGGTTTAATTTCATTCTCTCTTCTCCTTCTAAGCAATTGATTTTTTTTCATGGTTTATTGCCTGTGTGATCTTGAACAAGTCACCTTTCCTGATTCTCAGGTTTCTCATCAGCAAAATTACCAAAAATCCAATAGAATTTGAACAAAATGTATTGAATTATATTAGAATGGCTTCTCATAAATCTCTTCCCCAGTTGCTTCAATCTTGATACTATTTTCAGATTAATTTTCTTGAACAGAATTTCTAAGGCTGTCATTCCTCTGCACAGAAACTTCACATGGTTTTAAATTGCTTAAGAATTAAAGACGAACACATCAATTATATTCAAGGCCTTCCATGACATAATCTAGCCTTCTTGTTCCCGATCTCTACAGCATCCAATACTTAGAGCCAAATAGGACCATGGACTGCCTTCAAATATTTCAAGTATTATCTTGCCTTTGTTTATGTTCTTCTGTTTCTGCCATATGGACTTGTTGAAATTCTACTGAAGCAATTTCTCAATAACTATTTGATGAATTGAATGAAATTAACAAATTAACTACAAGTTATTGGGTAAGTCTATAAGATGAGTTATTATATTTCTAAAGATATATAATTAGTTGTATATGAGTTAAAATAAAAATTAGTTTAGTGTAAAAATATAGTCCTCCCAGTTTACTTTTGGGTTAATTGACTGAATATTTGACTTTTCAAACAATTGAGCTACTTATGTCACAAAGACATGCCAAGTTACTAATGTGTGACTTCACACTTTTGTAGAATTGCTTAAGAGGTCATTTACTGCTATTAGCAAATGTAAAATATGGAAATCGTGCAAGACATTTTCATTAAGACTAGGGACACTGGAGGCAAATAGCATGCGTGCGTGCACGCACACACACACAATCTTCTAATCAAATTAGTAACTATATTAGTGCCACTTGCAAATATACTCTTTTCCAATTTTAGTGCTAAAATGAATAAGATAAATAAAGAAAACAGTAATTTTTTAAAAATATCCAAAATGATATTGGCAAGGCAAAAAGTCTCATGTGAAGGTCAAATCTGGGTAGTTGCACTGATGTGCTCTGACATAAATTGTTCATAGATATCAAAAATTAAAAATTGAGTGTAAATTGAAAATTAAACTAAAATTGCAGCTCATTAATTCACAGACAGGAATTCCGGAATATTCAAAGAATCTCACATGAGCAAAATTGTCTGATCACATTTAATAATGGTTATTTAGATGAAGTCAATTCAACTCACTCTTGTAAGCCCTGACTTATCCTTGACAAGTCTTTTACATGTAAAAATTCTGAGTATGTTTGTTGAAGGAATAAGTGAGTTCATGAACAGTTGCTTAGCATTCTGGACAGTAGTGATGTGATTATTTTCCTCTTATATGTAGCTCAAGATTATTTATAATTAGATCCAAAAATTTCTCTTTCCTATTTTTTTCCAAGGATTGGATTTATTCATCCAATCCCTGCCAGCAGCCAGACATAAGGCACTGGGGATAAAAATGAATAACAAGCCAAAGTTCTTGCCTTACAGAACTTATAGTCAAGTGAAAAAGAAAATGAAAACTTTAAGATTTACAATGGAGTTGTCTGAGGAAGTAATCAATCAAGAAAGAAGTTCTGTGGAAGTTTAGAAAACAGAGGAGGGGTGTTGTTTGAAGAAATTAAAGAGCCTGGCCCACTGAAGCATTTCAACAAAGATCTACGGATATTAGCATTACCTTTTTTGTTTGCAACTTCTAATTTTTCTCTCAATGCACAATTTGGCAAGCTAAGTAATTAAGTGATTATTATAACCTTGACACTACAATTTCTGACAACAAATAAATAGAACAATAATATTGAAATTGTTCTTATTCCCAATTCCTTTTCCTGGGTATTTACCTACACAGGAAAGCATCAAGTCTTTATTTTAGAAGCATCACTTCCCCATTTAAACATACTTTATGATACTGATGATCTAAGATTGTTTTAAGTGAGATCTTAAAATTTTGTATTTATTTTCATATTGAAAGTTATTGTTTGTCAAAAATGCCCCTAATAAAAAAATATTCTAGATTGGAAGGAATTGTTACTTCTGAGGGATTTAAGGAAATAAAAAGAAGGGAAACCTCAGTTCTTATTTTGCCTACTTTTTTATTTTTATAATAATTATTTAAACCTTTGTGATTAAAGTTAGATCAGAAATTAGGCATAACACAAAAGGGGGTGAATATTTTTGGTTTGAGGCCACCCAGAAAACTGAACCAACCACAAAGAAGATACTAACTCCTTCCATCTGAAAGCAGAATGGCCGTGGTGCCTTCGCAAATATGAAAAGATGAAATAAGATCTTATAATCAAGCAACAGATTGTACGGAAGAAATGGTTAAGTGTGGCCCACACATCCAATTAATAAAACTCCCATCAGAATAACCAAGTGATTGACTAAATACAATTATGTTTTCTAAATATTTGCATATATGGACATACTTTGCAAGTTTATATTCAAAAGCTTAAAGAACTACAGAAGAGAATGTGTGAAGCTGTGTGCCCACTGCCCATATTTTTCAGACTCACAGCATTGTCACTGTACCTGAATATAAAATGGTCGTTGCTCATTCATAATATAGAATGTACCTACAGGAATTGAATATTAATAATTATTTTTTTATAAATCATATTATCTAAATCTTGTGCATTTAAAAATATTTTAAGTAGAAACTTGAAAAATAAAACAGATTATCCATAATGCAATCATTATTCCGAGGAGAAAAAAGTAAAGTGATACAGACCCTGCATTTTCCTTAGCCTTTCAAAATATAATCCTCTGTCTACAGTAGAATTGGCTTAAATGTTAAAGTTGGAGGTCAAGGTCCAGGAATGTGAAAGATGTGGTTAGGAGTTATCGCCCTCTTCCATGTGGCTCTATGTTTGTCTTTCAAACAAAAGCTGTATCTCTAAAACTGCTCTATAAGTAATTAAACATTTATTGACCAGCCACAATGTATAAGGCACTCTACTGAGATCTTGGGAATATATACACAAATAATCATCGTCACCTAGGAACTTGCACATACTATCTCAGAACTGAATCTTCTAATCTTTTTTTCCTTTGGAAATGCTTCTATAGATGTGTTCTTCAAAATGAATCGACAACCACATTTCTTGATTGTTGACTTTAACATTCTTCCTTCCCTCTCTATCTTTTTTCCTAATCCTTTAGGAACCATCTAACTCTGCTCCTTCGTTATCTTCTTTTAAAGGTATACTTTTTATTGCTAGGCACCTCATCTTTTTGCTTTGTTCTTTTTGAAAGCATTTTAGAGTAAGACGTACATATAGCTGAGAAATAAAAGTAAAATCCTGTACCTCCCAACTGACTCAATGGACCCTCTCTTGGCCAAGGAGGCACCAGAGAAACTTTAAAGACTGAGTTCCTGGCCGTGGGAGGACATGCCTTGTTATACCCCCTCCCTAGCCAACCCCCACTAGGCTTTCTTTCCTAAGAGTTAAACAGAAAACAGCCCTTTCAAAAGACTTGCTCCACTGCTGATTTACACAACTGCCTGACATTTCTTCTTGATAAGAAACCACCAACCATGGACTGATTCTGGCTGGTTTACTCTGCACACAGGATGTCTCTGTATCCTCTGTTTTACCAGTTAACATAGAGAGCCTAATTTTAACGCATTTACATGTTAAGTCTCCACTCCAAAGTGAACATGGGACCTATGCAACATGCATGTTTACTTAGTATGCATATTCATGATCCTTGTGAATATTCATAGATCTCTTATAACCTGTTGAATATGTATACTTAGGCAATTCGTTCCGCATAAATTACTATCTTGCCCCTCCCTCCCTCCAAGAGCTTGTTTCTGTTTCTGCTGGAGGCTCTGTCGGGGTGGCCAGTCTGCAGGTCGCACTCTTTCATGAGAAAGAAAGCTCTCCTCTCCAAATTTGTAAACATCAGGATTCTTCAGTTATTAATAACATAACATAATAGAGATAAGTGCATATTTTCTAACTGAAGAGCTTGATAAATTTGTAGAAAGTGAAGACACCTGAGAAACTATCCGCCAAAGGTGGGGGTGGGGAAACACTGACAGCATTACCTACCTAAAGATACTTACTCTATTGATTTCTATCACCTTAGATTAGTTTTGTTTTGAAGTTTATATAATTGGAATCATATAGGATGTGCATTTTCTTTCTAGCTATTTTTGCTCAAAATTGTATGTGATTCATCCGTATTGTTTTAGTACTACATTGTATAAATATATAATAATTTGTTTGCTTATCCAATCTATAGGTGGTAAACATTTCTATTATTTTTTAGTTTACACATGAGTAATGCAGCTATGAAAATTTTATAACCATCCCTGGTATAATATTTCTATTGGAGATATACGTAGGAATGGAATTGGTGGGTCAGAGCATTTGTGTATCAGCTTTAGAGTTACTGTTAAATTGATTATACCAATTTACATTTCTGCCTGCAGTGTATGTGAACTCCAGCTGCTCTACAATTTTGTCAGTACTTAGTATTGTCAATTTTAAAACATAGTCATTTTCATGTCAGTTTCATGGTATTTCACTGTGGCTTTAATTTGCATTTTCTGATTACTAATAATGTTGAGCACTTATCCATATGTCTATTGGTCATTTGAGTATTCTGTTATGTGCTCTTTCAAGTTATTTGCCCATGGGGCTGGGAGCGAGTGTGGTCCTCTAGTATACTTATTGATTTGAAGAATTTGTTATATCATCTAGGTTCAGGGCATTTATTAAATTATATGCATTACAAATATTTTTTCCTATTTTGTGGTTCGTCTTTAACTTTCTTAATGTTGTCTTTTTATAAAAAAGAAGTTCTTGATTTTAAAGGAGTTTAATAGTTGATATTTCTTTTGTGATTAAAATTTTCTGTCTTATTTTCTACCCATAAAGTAATGAAACTATTCTACCATCAAACTTTAGCAGACTTTATTTTTGTATGTTTCACATTTAGATCTGCAATTTACTTGGAGTTGTTTGTGTGTGTGGTGTGAAGTAGGAGTTAAGATTTATTTTTCTTCCATTTGGTGTCAAAACCATCATTTAAGCCAGGGATAGTGGCTCATGCCTACAATACGAGTACTCTGGGAGGTTGAGGCAGGAGGATTGCTTGAGGCCAGAAGTTCAAGTCTAGCTGGAGCAAGAGTCAGATCCCATTTCTACAAAAAATAGAAAAATTAGCTGGGCGTGGTGGCATGTATCTGTAGTCCCAGCTACCTGGGAGTCTGAGGCAAGAGGATCGCTTCAGCCCAGAAATTTGAGGTTGCTGTGAGCTATGATGATGCCACTGCACTCTAGCCTGCGAAACAGAGTGAGCTCTTCTCTCCAAAAAAAAAAAAAAAAAAAATCATTTATTAAAAAGTCCATGCTTTTCTTCTGGCATTGTAGAGGTGTTTTTGTCCTATATCCTTTGATAATATATTTATGTATGTCAGTCTGTTTCTGTTAAATCCACAATGGTTGTGGATTTGTCTATCTTTTCTTTTAGTTTTATAGGTTTATGCCTTATATGTTGAAGATTTCTTTAGGTATATTCATATTTGTAAGTGTTATACCTTACGGGGGATTGATTCTTTTATTCCATCCCCTTTATGTCTAGTGATGTTTCTTGCCTTAAAACTGCTTTGCTATTTGAGTATTTCTTTTGGCTGGTGTTTTCAGGCTATACATTACTTTTACCGCATCCCAGACAATGCAAAAAAGTTA
Source organism: Lepilemur ruficaudatus (assembly GCA_963574885.1). Lineage (NCBI taxonomy): Eukaryota > Metazoa > Chordata > Mammalia > Primates > Lepilemuridae > Lepilemur > Lepilemur ruficaudatus. Next base: position 18,278 of record CAUYRT010026914.1, read on the forward strand.
GTACACTGTAATTTTATTCATGGCTCACCTGCTCTTGTGATATTATTGTCATATATTTTAATTTTACGTGTATTTTAATCCAATAAAAATCATTATTACTGCTTTATACTGTAAATATCAAATTTATGTTTACTCATAGATTTATTTGTGTTAATGCCCTTTATTTCAATTTCTGAATAACTGTGCCCCCATCTCTGATATTTTTCATTCTACCTGAAAAACTCTCTTTTGTATTTCTCTTAGTGTGGATCTATGGGTAATATATTACTTCAGTTTTTTTTAAACCATTCTCTATTTCACTTTAATTTGAGGCATAATTTCATTGGATTTAAAATCGTAAGCAGTTTTTTTTTTCTGTCTTTCAGCACCTTAAAAATATCATTCTATTATCTCTGGCTTTTATTTGTTCTGTCGAGAAGCTTATTGTCAAGCTCATAAATCCTTTGAAGGTAATGTGCTTTTTTCCTCTGGCTGCTTTTAAGATTTCTCTTAGATTTTGGTCTCCAGCAGTTTGGCATATGTGCCTAGGTGAAGTGTATTTTGTGTATTTCCTGCCTTGTGATTGTAGAGCTTCTTGAATGTGTGACTTCATGGATTTAACAGTCCTAGAAAGTTCTACTTTATTCTTCCACGTCTTTTTTCGGGACTCCAATTATGTCATTATTAGAATTTTTCACCTGGATTCACATATCTTTTATGCTCTTTTGTACATTTTTCACCATTTTTTCTTTCTGGATTGGTCATGTATACTTTTATCTTGCTCATCTTTCTGTTTGCTCAGTCTCTCTTCTGCTTGATCTAATCTACTGTTACCCTATCCATTAAGTTCTTAATTTTAGACATTACTTTTTCAATTATCTAGAATTTTTTTTATGCTTTTTTTCTTTTTGGTATAGAGTTCAGGGCTCTGGTAGAAATTTTCATTTTGGCACACATTTTTTAAGCATACTAATTGTGGTTATTTTAAAAGCATGTCTGATAACTTAAGATATCTGGATTACAAGCTTTTCTTCTTACTTTTTCACTGCATTTTGAGTAATTTCATCTTTTCTGATTAAACGGGTTGCTTCTATTTTTTCACATTAACAACAATGTCACAGTAAACATCTTTGTGCGTGTCTTCTTGTACTCACATATGATAATTGTAAATGAGTATAAGTATAGTAGCATTGCGGGGTAAGTAGACCATGTACATTATAACTTTTCTAGAAACTGATAAATTGTTTTCCAAAGAGATTGTATCAAATTATATTCCCACCAAGCATATAATATTTCCTGCTTTTCCATAATCTCATAATCTTGCTTTGCCAGGTTTTTAAAATTTTTAGTCTGAAATGTGTGATATAGTTTTATTATGATTTCCCCAAAAGTGCTGTTATATTTTTAATAATTATGTTCCTAAAGATTGTGTTTCTGTTTCAGAACTGCAGATAAGTTCATCTTGGCTAATAAATAATTGATTATGTAACAATCATGTAAACTAATGCATTTTTAGGTTGTTCACTTGTGGTTGCATAGGTTTTATTAAATTTGATCCTTTTGTTTTTATTATTGAGTTGTATAATTTCCCTGATTCAAAATGAATTCAATGGCTCAAAAATAGTTAATTGGAGGGTAAAGTAACACCAAAAATCATAACAAAAATACTATTCAAAGCTACCTTGAAAATACAAATAGAGAATAGATACATAGTATGAATATAGAATACGACTCAGTATATGCTGGAGCAAGTAAATCCAAAAAGTAAGAATTTATACAAGTAAGCAAAAAAGGACAGAAAAGTACTAATAAGAATCATCACCCTCTGAACACTGGATTCTCCTGGATTACTGTTCCATTTTTCCCTTTTCTCCATTGCCTTATCTGTTGAGAATATGGCAATGGGATTTTTGAAAAGTAGTGCAAAGTAGTAGACACATAGTCAGGAATTTTACATTTTTTCCTAATATTCTTTATTCTTTATTTACTTTTCCCTACCACACCGTAAAGTGGTGAGGCAATGTTGATAGTCAGCACTTGCCAATACTTGGAGGATATGATTGCGAAGATTGTCAACCAAAGAGAAAGCAATGATTTTAAATCTGTTTGCCTTTCTTTCCTGAGTTATTATGTCCCATGAATTATCTGGTCTAACCCCCAAAATTATTAAGTTACTTTGATGCAAGTAAAAAGAAAATTATTTCATGTATTTTTTCCACATGCACCTTTCCAAGTTTACTAATGTAAAAATGAAGGGATTTATTGTGGAAGTATTTCACTGAATTTATTCCAAGGACTCTAAAGGGATATGAAGTGAAAAAAATTATTATACGATCTTATTTTTAAGGTCATTTTAGATGATTTACCTTATATTGGGCAGTTTTAAATACCTATAACAAGTACATGGTCATTTTCCTTTACCTTTTAAGCCAGTCAGTGCTGAGTAATGTATTTTGCATGCTGAAATCTGCCTCTTATTTTCAGGCTTCCTGATTTCACCTGAAGTGTTCCTTGGCCTTTTCAAGCGTGTTTGCGTTGGGCAAGAAGCCAGTGGTATTAGTGCATGGAAACCAGGAAGCTGTCAGAAAGACTGTGGCAGCATGTCTAATTTTGCTATATTAAACCTGTCACAAAACGTTAAGTAAGAGATTATAGGAAGTATGCATAGAGCACATGGTTTATAACTTAATAAACTTACAGTGTTAGGAACAAGCTAAAACCCCTCTCTTTTATCTTTTTTTCCATTTGGTTTCACCAATCTCTTTAAACTACTGCTAGAAGAATGGGTGAAATTATAAAAGTTTTCCATGACCACAAGAAAGCTCCCTCCCAAGTAATAACCATACCAACAGTTAGGCAGAAATACTTGAAAAGCTAACAAGGATTTTCTTCTGAAGCCACACAAATATCTGTTTCTTATTTCATGAAAGTATGATGAATCCTTATAACTGCTGATGTCCAAACATATTTTGAATTTCCTAGAAATCAGATTAATTCTTAGTGTAGCTAGCAGTTTCCATTGTGGAAACCAAAGGACATTCCAATAAAGAATAGAAGCTCTTAATCTTAGAACTAAGTAATACTTGTTGAATTTTTTTCCTCAGTGAACACAGGTGGATTCATGTTTTGTGGTGCTGGACATGGGTACCAATTTGGTGGGCACTGTTTAAGAAATAGAGTAAAAATTTACTCATTCAAAATTAGATATAAGAGTTAATATGTATATAGAGTATGAAAAATCAAAACAAATTATGAAGTATAGCACAAATACCAAAATCGCAAAAAAACAACATAGTATTTTTATTAAGTAACTACCTCATACATTGCTGGTCATGTACTTTGGTACCCGCTATGTGACAGGCTCTGTACTATGGCCTTGGAGTGGCTCAGATTCACCTTGTGTCCTATAGTCATTTCAGAGTCTTTTTCACCCTTGAGTGTCTATAACACAACAGGCACCAAGAAACATTTGTGGAATAAAAGTGGTCTAGGAAAAAATTAAAATTTTAGAAATGATTCTTTCTGCCCTATACCCCCACCTCATAAATTCATGAGTTCACCAAGGCCAAAAAGATAACTAAAACAACCAAAGCATTGTAAATTGGATTAATAAGTGACATTTTGTATGATATGGGGAAGAATATTTCTGAACTTGGAAAACAAAACCTAATGCAAGCCAACTATTTAAGCCTTTTACAGTAATTTAGTCTTTGAAGGAAAAAAAAAAAGATGCAAAATGACTGCATGATCTCCTTGTCAATAAAGCTATTTACTTTCTAAAAATAGGAGTGGGGTCAGAGCCTCTATGCTCCACATGGGAAATCCCAGAGGCAAATGTCACATCAAGCAATTAGTGGCCGTGTTACAGGCTTTGTCCAGAAGGCAGGTAGGTATTGCAACAGAATGTCAAGTGTGGAAAACTAAGTTGAAATGTGGTCATGCCAGCCAGAATGCAAGTAGGGAAAGTTCACATAGGCTGCCTGAAAAGCAACTGAGAGAAGGTCAAAGACAGAATGGGACCATTGTCAGGTTTAGTTGAAACAAAGGAACCAAAGGAAGCAGATGAGGCATTGAAAAGACGTGTAACAGTGTAATCCTAAAAGCAGACGGTCTATACTGGCAGAAAAGTATCTCTTAGTAAGCTAACATCCTCTGGAGTGGTTTTGCATGAACTGGGAGTCAGAGAAGTCCAGTCCCAGAACTGTAGATGTTGCACAGCGTGTAGTCCAGGAATACTTTTGGGCAGTATTTCCTCTTTGGGGTAACTCAGGAGTCTTGCAGAAGTCCAAAACGACCTGAATGTTTCCAGTATTGCAGTCTTTTATTGTTTAAGTCATTCCCCTTTGTCCCCCCTCCCCAGTAGAGCCTAACACACAGGTCTCACTCAGTGTTCTCAATGTTCCTGCCCTTTATAGTGTGACCAACTCTTTCTGATTGCCTGAGACTGCAAGGCTTCCTCGGATGCAGGACTTTCAAGTTTTAAAATTAGGACAGTCCCAGTGAAACAGAGATAAGTTGATAACTCTAACTCCTGACCAAATAATCTTGCAACACAGCTCTAATTTCATGATGGATTTGTGATAGGAGTCGCTTGTGCTCTGAACAGTAAATTTCCAACCCCATGTACCTTTCATTACAGTTTTCTCTTACCATGATTATAAAGTCCCTTTCTTAGAAGATATTAATGTAATAAATGTGCTGAAATTTATTTTCACATTTCCACTTGCAATGTATTATACAAAGTCCTTGGCTGATAACAAATATCTATTCCTTTATAAAAGAAGGATGTGGGATGCTAATATAGAGATTTTTGTTTTTAGTTCACGATGGTGCTATATGTTTATAATAGTGTTTGCATGCATGTGCGCACGTGCATATGTGTGTGTGTTTAAACTACAGCGCTCTGACTGGGGCAGGATGAAATTTATCACTCGATACTCAAGACAACATGGAACAAAAATTCTCATTCTGATAACTACTCAATTTTCTTGGATTGGCACTGCCATGGAAATTCAGCCATTGAGCTACTGAGAAAAGCCATTTCCGGAGCTCTAAAGCAAAGTAGATCTTGTACAACCCATAAATTAACATTTGGAATCAGATTAATGCATCATAATCTCACTCCATTTTATAAATTCAATCCTCTATTTCATATACAGACAAACTGAAATAATGAAGACCTTCAAAAAGCCCATCTTACCTTAGAAATCCTAAGCCCATAGAGTTGTTTATTATTTCATGCCAGCATTTGCAGGTATATGTGTGTGATGGGGGCAGGGGTGGGGAGCTGTGTGCATGTCAACTTGGTCCTCTTAAGGGGTAAGAACCAAATCATGTATTTTGAATCTACTTGTATGTCTGCAAATGATGGGGCTCAGAGTTTTGTAGATCTTAGCATTTCAAATGGGAGCACTTTGTGTTGTGATTTCATTGAGTAGTACTCTTACGTTTCTTTGTCAATCATGTTTAACATTGGAAAAAAATGCACAGTGAAAATTGCCAAAGTATTTCTGAGGAAATGTGAGGTGTAAAGTAATCATGAAAAATTGATTGTGATAATCCACAGCCCAGTGAATGGAGCTATGAAGATTAGGGCATATATTCACCATTCTGTTGACTGCGTGTTTCTCAGCATGATATATAGAGAGGGGCACTGGTTTGGGCAATGGGTCACCTGACTGCTAGTTTGCTAATAGGATGGAGAGCCTACTACATTTGAGATATTGCACTAACTGCTTTGATGTGAATTATTTTTATTTAATTCCCACAACTCTATGAGGACATATTTCTGCACTTACAAAAGAGGACACTGAACATTAAAGAGTTTAAACAACTTGTGCAAATTTATTTAATGGTCAAGCCAGAATACAATCTGAGCTGAAAAGCCTGCAAGAACTTTTTCTCTGTGCATGAATCTCTTAACACATAATATGTGTGGAGTTACATGTCAGTTAGCCTATCCATCTCATGCTATGTAAAGATTGCATATGCTACTACTACAAGTTTGATGGAAATAATATTCAAATGCTGCAGCTAATAGAAACTTCAAAAGACATTACAGTGATTGGTTGGCAAGAAAATATAGTTTTCACCAAGATGAGTGAAAAGAGCAGGATACAAATTTACTTTTATGCTGTGATGAAAATTAAGCCAAGTGATGTATTTGTAAGAATGGAAACCAGAAAGGTAAAATACCAACATTGTAACAGTGGCCACTTTAGAGTGATAGAATGACAAATACTTTTTTTGAATTTTCTATAATGAGATATTATTTTAATGAAGAAAATTTAGTAAATTTGCAAAATTTTTATAAGTTTTGGAATGAGCAAACACTGGGGGAGAAAACCTACTGTTAGGAACATACTAGAAACATAAAGTATGACAATTATTATACAAAAAGTTCTATTAGAAATTAAATCTATACCAGAGTCCTAAATTTCTGAAATGAAATCTATTTCAGGTGTTAGGCAGATTATATTGTAGAATTATATGTTTTAGTTCACAGATTTTTAAAAAATGTTTTTGTTAGCCCCTTTCAGTTTTACCAGTGAAAAATATTAAAGCATGCAAACCATTTGTGCATGAGGAAGTGGAACCTCTGTAAATAATAATGGCTGAATGATGGACCACATGATTCATTTTCTTTTTTTCCCTAAATCAAGCATCTGGCACCTGTTTTCTTATAACCTTGGTCGGACCCTGGCCCAATTATTGTCTCTGTGTGAGATTATCCTTTGCTCACTTAAGACATTTTATTCAATCATGTGTGTTTAATATTTCATCATTTCTCATAGACTTCTGTAGCCCTGGGACCACAGAAGACCCTTCATTAACATCTGCAATTTAATTTGATTTCACAGGAGGAATCATCTGACATTTTGTTAACTATGACTTATTAGGCTAATATCATTTTCTAATAACAAGTTTGCTATAAAAATAAAACTCTGATAAACTGTGTTGAATGTTAAGTAGATCTGTTACAGTTAAACTACGTTAACAAATGACAATCACACATAAAAGTAGATAGGTTCGACAACAAATATGAGGTGAGATAATAGAGTAATAGATACGTTAAAACTCCACCAAATGTTAAATGAATGGTACTCTTCAATAATATAATTGGCAATAATTAACGTTTTGAGGTAAAAATTATTATCTTCATTTAAAGATGAGGAAACTTACGTTTATTAAGGTCAAGCAACCCAGGTATGTCTGGCTCCAATGTTAATGCCCTTTACTGTAGTTCAGTACTGCTTCTAAAGTAGTTACCTGGGGAGGCCGGTGAAATTATGTTGCCATTGCTCAAAATATTACTCTTATTTGAGTGGCTTTTCTAGAACATAAGGTGGATTAGTAAAAATTAAATCCGGTCACTTTATGGCACACTTCTCTATTTTAGCAGCTTTCTCAAACCTTTGGCTGTTCTCCCAAATCTAATTTACCTATGAAGAATAAAGAAGGAAATCTTGTCATTTGTAGCAACTCATTTGTAACAACTTGGAGGATATTATGTTAAGTGAAATAAGTTAGGCACAGAAAGACAAATCCAGCGTGATCCCACTTATATGCGGAGTCTTAAAAAGTCCAGTGAGGAGTAAGTGGGCTGCAAGGAAGTGAGTGGAGGGGGGCGGGGAGCGTGGCTGGGAAGATGTCGGTCAAAGGATACAGAGTCTCAATTAGGAGGACTAAGTTCAAGATACCTATTTTACATTATGATAACTATAGTTAACAATAATTATTGTATACTTGAAAGTTGCTAAGAGTGTAGAGTTTAAGTGCTCTTACTACAAATAAATATGTGAAATAATGCATACATTATTTAGTTTGATTTAGTCTTTTTCACAAGATGAACATATTTCAAAAATCATGTTATACACCATAAATATATGTGATTTTTTCTTTGTCAATTTAAATAATTAAGGTATTAATTAATTTAAAAATTAGATCCTTCTTCACTGGGTAAGAATCTCCTCTGATGTCTGATTCAAAAGAATAATGTCTAAATATTTCAAACAATGTCAGCGGCGTTGAAGTTGTAGTACATTCTCCAAAGGTGAAAATTTTAATGGTACCAAATTTCCCACTTGCAATTTTGTGTTGACTTTTAGTGTGGCCAAATAATTGTCATAAATGTTTTAAAAAGTTTTAGGAACTTAGATGATGGTTAATGAACTACTTTTAAATATACAGATATTAAGGTTTCATTTGATTAAATACATATGAAGATTAGCTCTTGTTTAAAAATTTTATGGAGTGAATTAAATACTTGCTTTACATTTAAACTAAACATGCAATTCAATAACTGCTCCACTGAGGTACACTGTACACTGGTATGAGAGCACTATGGTATCTTGCTTCTCACTGTGTTTCTATTGCGATATGCCAGGTGACATACGAAAACCACAGAAGATGATATATCTTTCTGGTGCATGATTTTCATTTATCTGTTTTTACTTTTTTTTGTTTGTAACAAAAGTCAGCAAATCCAGGAAATGAGAATTTTCAAAGCAAGTAACATTATAATTCTGAAATTAATAATTCATGGATATAGTTGCTTCAAAAGTAACTACTTATTTGAATTATGCATGTGATCAAATTCTTTTAATACTCTTTACTACTTCTCTATATTCCCATTTGGTAGCAATTTTCAGTTATTGGTTGAGACCTTGCTCATCACGGAATATTTTGAGTACAGTGAAGGAGAAACATTGAGTTAGTTAAGGTAGCATAGCATGTACCGTCTCACCTTATGAGTAAGGCTCATAAAGGTGTCCACAAAGCACTGTTTTTTTTTCTACCTACATTACATAATAAGGCCTTGAAAATCAGTAAATGTATAATGTCTAATTGTAGGATAATGATGTGTTCTCTAATTTTTTGAGTTTATAAATATTCTAGTCTTGAAAATAAGACTAGGACAATCCAGAGAAATCATCTCATAACACAAAATCATTGCACATCCTACTTATTTATGGCCTTCCTTCTACAAGCTCTCTTAAAACAGTTGTAGCATTGTGGAGTAGTGGTAATATCATGTTTCTCTAATTATAAAAGTCTCCAGCTACATAGTCATCTCTGCCACACAGTGACTATGTGATGTGGGTAAGCTTCTTAATCATTCTGAGATTCAATTCTTCATCTGATAAATTGCTATAGAAATAATGACCTCACAGGGCTGTGGTGAGAAATAAATGATATAATGTGTGTACAATTCCCGGTGCCAGAAGGATCTTGGTTGATATAAGTTTGTAGTTCCCCTTCTGCTTACGGTGTAAGGAGGGATATTATGTTTCTCCATTTGTTCACAATCTTTCCAAGTCATAGCCTCCCAACTTTTTTGTTTGAAAATAGGAGGAGGTAGCAGAATGTTAAAGATTAGAGTGGAGATCAAAATGAGATGAGTATTTTAGAGAGTAAAATAAGTAAATTATTGATTTTGAGCTATTCCCATAAATTAGGGTCTATCTGATACCAGCCAAATGTGGATCCCTACATAAATTGGCAACATTTGGTTTTGGTGCCTCTGGTCTCCTTCTATAGCTTAGACACTTTCCACAGACCCCTACTCTACAAATTAAACATCAAATGTTTATTTCTCTGTATTTGTACACCTCTTCTTCTTAAGCTCAGAAAAAGTATAAATTGTATGATTTTAAATTATTAATAATATCTACCTATCCTACAGATAGATGGATATAATGCTGTGTTTTTCATGATGGGATAAACTGCTGTGTTTTCAGCTGAGGTATAATTCAAAGGCAAAGGACTGTTCCAGATGTCGCAACTCCTAGGTAAGTAACCACTGAACCTGCACCCGTGGCTTCTGTGTCATGACCCTAGCCACAGTCCTCTTGCAGCATCAACTCTGGGAGGCAACTGCCTGAGAATCCTGTACTATATATAGGATACTATAGTATAGTCAACACGAATAGCTGCTTCAGAGAAGGGGCACCCCAGACTTCTGTAAATGAAGTGTGCCTCTCTTGTTGCCAGAATTATTTATTATATTGGAGAAAAGAGTATGAAAGAATCCCATGCAAGAGCCTCTTGCTGCACAAAACTCCTAACAATGGACCTGAATTGTGCCAGTTTTTCACCATTATCCAGTTTTCACTTAGGTCAATATCCTCTTCAATTAATTCAAAAGTATGTGTTGCGTGTCTGCTTTGTGTAAAGCACTCTACTGTGTGCTAGGAGCAAAGCAGAAAAGTTGCAACATGATTAAATGTGGAGAGTCAGTATTGTTAAGGAGACGGGACTTGGACTAGAGGACAAAATGATGTGTATATGTATATATATAATATATATATAAATTTAGTATAATCAAGTGCTCAATGCTATGGAATTGTAGACTCATAGAAGTGCAAGACTGAGCTTTAACTTCTAGACCTCAAACCCCATGCTGGCAGCAATGGTCACAAAGGATTACTGGGTGATCATAAACTCACTCACTGTTTCCATACTTCCCATAATAGGAAACTCCCTACAGTGGTACATTCTATGTCCAGAGAGCTCTAATTATTTTTTTAAAGTTATTTCTTATATTGAGCCATAATGTCTCTCTCTAGCACAAATTCTGAAATTTGGAAACATGCAGGGAATATCTAGGTAACACTTTTTTTTAAGAGAGTAGTCTCAATATTTGAGGATAGTTATTATATTTTATTCTATGAGTTTTGGCTTCTTCAATCTAAATATACCCAATTCCTTCAACTCTTCCTTAATTATATGGTTCCAAGTGCCCTTCTATCCTGATTGTTCACCAATGACATATTTCTATTTGTATATATATGTACCTTTTACAGCATGCCATCCAAATTTTAACATAAAACTTTAAATACTAATTTAAATACTATTATACTAGTAGTATACTAAATAGTATTTAAGTTAGTATTTAAAGTTAGGATTTAAATAGTGCTGAATCACTATTACTTCCCAGCTCTGGAAACCTGTATTTCTATTCATCAAATGCACATTAAGATCATAAACACTGTTTTTCATGATCACATCATACTTTAAATGCTTTAAACTGTTTCTTTAAAAAATTGCTATTAAACCCCAAAATGAATCAAAATGACATGATCAAAATGTCATGAGACACATAACATACACATATTTGAAAGGTTTTGGATAAAAGGGTATGAATTTAAGTGTTTATTATATTTCATGGTTCTTGTATTGAGCTAAAATACTTACATATTAAAATCACTAAACATTTGTATTCTATTTGGAAATATATTTACTATCCACTTTCAACCCTGATGCCAATCATTAAAAATTCTGATAAACAAGGCACCAAGGTACATATTTAATGAATTACAAATAGGGAGACTTGAGATCAGTCCTATAACAACTTGCTAGCATCCTCTCTCCATGCTGGCCCCAACCTGTCAATATTCATACCATGGAAAATTCCACTATAAATTTATTTCTCTGTACTATTGTCCTCTTCAAATTTCTCTATCTTGTCTTCAAAGATTTTATGAGATATTTAGGAAAATACCTACCTGAGACCGGACAGATTCTTTTTTCGGAATACTTCTCATGCATCCCTGTATAAAAATTAGTTTACCCACTAAATACTGGGCGTATTCAGGAAAGGAAAAGAACATGAATTAAAGGTGTTTTTAATAAATTTGTGAAGAACTTGGGACTTAAATTGAACTTTAGAGGATTTGAAAGACTAAAAAATTGTGACCTACTGCTTGGAGAGTTAGTCTATCTATAGTACATCTGTATAAAATTGTGTTTGAATTTATAGAGATATATCTTCACTTACTAATCCTCAAGCCTCTGAACAAAAAAGTAAAACTTATCCAATCTAACTGTACCTGCAAAGTCCACCTTAATTATCAATATCTCAGTAAGCATTT
>CAUYRT010026916.1:0-55509 GCA_963574885.1 Lepilemur ruficaudatus
TTTGACAGAGTAGGTTTTTGAATGTAACAAGATAAGTCAACTTGAGTGGTAATATATTTTGGGAAATCAGCTCACTACAAATTGTAACTGTAAACATTGTACTGTAAATGCTTTGTAGTTTTCCCCCAATAAAAAAAAAAATCCCCATCTCGCACCATGCTTCTAAGGGACACAATCTGAGCCTCATACCTGTGGATCTCTGGTTTCCAATCTCTTTAGTTCAATCTATTCAACAAACTTGTACTGAATCCCTCTGAATGACCCAGGAAGCATGGTATATGGAAGATAATTAAGAATCAGTCTCTCTATCAAGAAACCCACCATTTATTCAAAGAGTAGATAAGTAAGTGTACAATTACTACAGCATGATTGATGTTATGCTACATCAGTGCTGAGAATTTGAGGCCATACCATAAAATCTTTCATCTGAGCTTTGGAGGATGTCATAGGCTGAATTCTCTGGGATAGAGACATTCAGATGGAGATTTGTGGATGGGAGGTATACTGAAGCATATTCTTGGGAATACCAGTGAGGAAGTGAAGGAAGCATAATTGTACAGAGAGGTTGGGCAAAGCCTCAGGTGAAACCATGGGGTGCTCTGGAGATGGAATGTACCTTCTAAGTTGTTCAGAATTAAGGAAAGAGATCAATTGCTAGATGCAGTCTGCCCGGTAAGAGGAGCATAACTGTGGGAGAAACAGTTCTCTTTGGCTAAGGGATGCTTGAAGAGGATATACACAATATACACACAATAAGTTGGTCCCTAGAGCCCCTTGCTTGTGATCATCTCAGTAATATTAATATATACTGGCTTCCCACCAGACAGCCATTGATCCTTGTCCACCCAACGGGAATTTTAATTAAGTTTACTCTTAAGTGCTAAATTTCTCCAATATCACAAATGCTAAATGCAAGATAAACCTAAGATTTCCTGAAAATATATCCTGTAGACAGACCTGAAAGAGTTCCAAACCTTGCTGAAATGACTCTGAGGAGCAATGCAGAAGGTAACAAATCTGCCGACAAGCAGCAATCTTCAGAATAAACATATGTGGGCCCAGAGTTCAGAGGCTAAAGTCAATTTAATGAGAAAGCTGTCACTATCCTTTTTCACGTGAATTAAATGTATTCCAAGTAGCCAAAGTCACAGTCTAACGGTAAATAGTCTGGCTGCAGAGGGAAGCATTTGTTTTATGCTATTCTCAGGGTCACCTAAAGATGAATGTAAGTTACCTGTATCAAACAGAATTCTATTCAGTGTGTTCTAACATGTGTTGATAAAACTCTAGAATCTAATTAAAGGGAACTGATTTGAATGTGAAATTGTTTATTTTGTGGTGCATCTATGCCAAATATTGAAATTTTCCATTGACATAATAACAGCATATAGTTTGTAAAGAGGAGCATAAATCCTAATGAATAAAAGGAAAGATATTAATAAGAGTTCATAAAGTTAATTACACACTGTTAACAGAAGACTCAAGTGACCTCATACTGACAAGAACTGTTGTAAAAACTCACAAATTTTATTTTACATATTTAGTGCTAGAGATCCAGTCTATGCGCATGCACATACACACACACACACACAAAATAGGTCCACATTTCTTCTTGCAGTTGTTGACTTCTGTCCTGATGGGATGGCCTCTGGCAATGTTATGAATCAGCATGAAAGAATGGCAGGCTTGGCCTCTAGAAATGATCTCCCCTCTAAAACATGTATTTAAATGACCTCATAGCAAGGCCAGTGATATTCAACTATTGGGAATGAGGTTAGAAAAATGAAAATGTTTCTCCACTTCTGGGAAGGTCTTTTGCCTGATTAACACTATGTAAACATTTTGCTGAAGAGAAAATAATACCAAACTTTAGGAGCTGAATTATTATAGAACAAACCACATTTATGCCCCCTATTCTCTAGTTCAAGGGTTGGCAAACTGACCCTTGGGCTAAATTCAGCCTGTCATTTATTTTTGTAAATACGGTTTTATTGGAACAGAGCTATGCTCATTTGTTTACATATTGTCTATGGCTATTTTCAAGCTATGATAACAGAGTTGAGTAGTGCAACAAAAACCATATGGCCCACAAAGCCTAAAATATTTACTATCTAGCCCTTTACAGAAAGAGTTTACTGACCCCCGTTCTATTTTGTTCTAGTTCAGTATATCCCAGATTTACTGATGATAAGAATCAGTTGGAGTACCTATTAAAACTACAGCTTCTCAATCCCCTCCTTTGGAGATTCTGATTCAGTGAGTTTGAATGAGACCCACAAATTTGTATTAGTACCTTTAACAAGTACTGGAACTTTTGGGAAACATCTCTAGTTATTTCACTCTCTGATTTTCTTGCATACAACTTTCATGTTCATCAAGTCCACATTCTTTTCTTCAAATTCTTCCTCATCTTGCCACATAAGTGCAAGGTATGGACCAATGTAATGTGTGTAATTTTTGTGGGTGGGGCGGGCTAGAAGCAGAGCTCATGACAATGATTAGAATGCATATTGTTTGTTGAGGGAGCACTCTCAGAAGTAAGGAAGTTATAGAAGCAGTATAGGGTAGGGGAAAAAAAGCTAAGCAATGTGCTTTCAGCTGGCGATGTACTTTAGATTGATCCCGTGGGGACCTCTGCAGTATAAATTGGACCACAGAGTTGATTCTATCTTCAGGCAAGAGCTGGCCTTTTGAACACTCTCCCTCCATGTCGTCAGTCATTTAGATGTAGGATGCACTTGAACAGGGGACAGCCATTAGCAGCAACAAGTGGGGCATGGGTGCACCAGTGATAAAGGAGGATGGCGGGAGATGCATAGCATCAAGTGCAGGAGCTAAACCCCAAATGAATGAAATTTATATAGACTTGGATTGTACCCTCCAGAAACACATATCTACAATAGTCTTTAAAAAGTAATTTGAAATATCTTTTCAAATTAGTACGTCTTTTGGAAGTAATAAATACATTTGTTAGAACCGAAATCTTCAGCCTTCTATCATCTTTGAAAAGTAAGAAGAAAATATATGTCAGAGAGAAATGACTTTTCCAGTAAATAATCATTATTTATTGACCAGTCTGACTAGATGCTTGGTAAGATCTTTTGGTTATGGTTACCTTTGTTAGGATGACATGAGGTTCTTATGAATTTGAATCTATGTGAACATTTTAGAGCACCCCCTTGGAATGGGACTACTGTCAGAGAACATATTAACATTTTCTCTCTATGCCCTAACTTCATGGTAGATCCAGTAGAATTTTAGAAGAATTCTTCAATGAAAGGAACATTACGGGAATGTAAAACAAAAGTTTAACCCTCCATAGCTATGATTTACTTTCCAAGGAATAATAATACTTAAAATTCCCTGCTTATCCTCCCAACCTACAAAGTAGACATCAATTACCAAGTCCTCAATCAAAGTCACACAGCTAGCCAATGGTAGAGTCAAATGTTCTGGAGAAAGAGCTCCATAGGCCCTGTTATAGAGGGTTTTTTTTGGGTGGGGAGGGTTTGCAAGGCAGGAAAGGAAGGGGAAAGAAGAAAGAGGTTTTTGTTTTTGTTTTTGTTTTTAACCCAAGTTGTTTCAATAAACCTTGAACTTACAAACCTAGAACAAAGACTCTTTCAACCATCTCCAAATTATTAATGCTTGAGTTTTGCAACATATGCCCTTTATGCTCTCAGGAGAAGTTGGACAGGTAGAGGAGAAAAATACAAATATAATTGGGTGAGAGTTTTTCACTCACTATGATTAGATCAATTCTCACTTTCAAACTGCTAACTATGAAAGATGAGCAATGAAAAAAACTGTGACCCCATGAAAGGTTGTGTGACCTCAAAACCTCCCCAGGGTCCGCTCTGTAGCCCACTTTGAACACAGTGGGACAACTCTGGCAAAGAAGGTAAAGAGTGTTACACTATATTACAGACCAAATAGAATGAAGTTAAAAAGAGCACCTAGAATCTTGTCTCACTCCATTCTACTTTCCGTCTCCTGGAAGCAAAGTTGGCTTAAACTTTTCTTAAAGCAAAAACTATATGAAATAAGAATATTCCCCTGCTGATAACTGACTTCTTGAGACAACATTAACCCAGGCTAGGGAGTATGGCTATTCCTATAAAGCAACAAGCTAGGTGGGGAAAATGGTAATAAGATACATCCCGCCCATCTATCAAGCAGCCATGACAGGCCCCCTATGTCCTGGCACGCTGTAGCACGCAGCAGAGAGCCCTGCACCATTTGGGCACTTTAAACATAAATCCTCACTGATTTGAGGTGCTATTTCTATCGTCTAATAAATTCCCCTATATGCTTGGTATGTTTCTAGACTTTCTCCTGTGTTTGACATCTCTGTTCTTGCTTAAACACCACATCAGGAACATATTTGTTGATGATATTCTGAGTCCTATTTTCTTTAAATCATTGCTGAGAATTTTCTTGGCCAACTCACAGTATAAAACCCTTGTAGTAAACATTCACAAAACCTGATAAGCTACCAGAAATGTTCACAGGTCAGAAAAAAAAAATTACAGGATGAAAAAGCTGAAGAGCAGCAATGGACATCCCTACCACCACCATGGCTGCCACCATCACCAGAGAACTTTAGTAAATTAAAATACGAAGTGAGTTTTAACCCATAATTTGTCTAATTTCACTCTTAAGTCTCAAGGTCAATATATGTGGTAGAAAATACTGATTATAACAAAAACCACAGTATCACCTATGCACATATTCACAGTATGATTAAAGATAATCAGGAACGAACTCATACCTATTCTTCAGAATTTATTCCACAACATTGAGAAGGATGGAATCCTTCCGAATTCATTCTACGGAGCAAACATCACTTTAATTCCAAACCAGGAAAAGACCCAACAAAAAAAGAAAATTACACACCAATATCCCTCATGAATATAGATGCAAAAATTCTCAACAAAATTTTAGCTAATAGAATTCAGCAACACATCAAAAAAATAATCCATCACGACCAAGTAGGCTTTATTCCAGGGATGCAAGGCTGGTTCAACATTCGCAAATCTATAAGTGCAATTCGCATCATAAATAAAACCAAGAATAAAGATCATATGATTCTCTCAATAGATGCAGAAAAAGCATTTGATAAAGTCCAACATGCCTTTATGATAAAGACTCTAAACAAAATTGGTATAGGTGGCTCATTCCTTAAAATGATCAAATCTACCTCTTTTTTATTCAAAAAGTCCTGTTTTCATCTTCTTTTTTTATCTTCTTTTTTATCTTCTCTTCTTTATCTGGATATTTTAAACATGCTTTACTTATATTAAAGTTTCTTTTGGACTGTTTAGATATAAATTATTCTATTTACTGAATTTAATGGCTCTTTCTTTTTTTAATTTTTTTTAATTTCAGCATATAACAGGGGTACAAATATAATGCCTTTGCCCCACTGGAGTCAGAGCTTCAAGCGTGTCCATCCCCCAGACATTGCACACTGCACCCATTAGGTGTGAATATACTCATCTTTTCCACCTCCCTCCCATCTGCCTGACAACCGATGAATGTTACTAATATATGTGCACATAAGTGTTGATCAATTAATACCAATTTGATGGTGAGTGCATGTGGTGTTTGTGTTTCCATTCTTGTGATACTTCTCTTAGTAGAATGGGCTCCAGCTCTATCCAGGATAATACCAGAGATGCTAGATCACCATTGTTTTTTGTGGCTGAGTAGAACTCTATGGTATACCTATGCCATATTTTATTAATCCACTCATGTATTGATGGGCATTTGGGTTGTTTCCACATCTTTGCATCTTTCTTTTCACAGTTGCTGTGTTTGTGCACTTTGTAAATTTTTAAAATGTGAGTTCATCATTAATGGGTGTTGTCTTCCACAGGAGCCCTGCTTATGCCTCAGACTGTAGAAATCCTTAACGGGATGTCTTGTTTTGCTTTTCTCTTTGTGGGCATACAAGAAGATAAACTATACATAAATAAATTTTAAAAATAAATTTGAACAAAAGGCCACACTAGTGAAAATACGTATTAACACACCAGAAGGAATATAGTGAGTTCTTTTTATTTTAAAGAATAACTCAGGGAAGCCTTAGTAATAACTGGCTTGAGCAACCTGGAAGAGCACACTGATGGGAAGTTGTGCGCAACTGAGAAGACATTCTGCACCAGTGCATCTTAAGAGTGGAGTTTCTGTTATAAATGTTCATGGACAGACATTTTCAAGAACATTTGTAAAGATGTCAAAGAATCTTGTGGATTTGGTAGAAGAACTATAACAAATGTGGGAATTGAGGCTTATGAAAGTATAATCATTTATCATGTCAGCAAGTGGGATGATTCTAACATAGAGAACTTTCAGAAACTGGGAAACCAGGGGTCTCTAATGAGGTTTCCAAAGTTAGCTTTTTAAAACTGTTCCATAATCCAGTGAGTGTGACACATTGACTAATACCCTATTGCTATTAAGAGCTGATATCTAATTAATTCAAGACATTTAAAAAAATAACCTAACAACAACATTCCTGTTCCTTATGGTATATAAAACATAACAAGCATTAGTTCTGAATCACTCCCTTAATACTTAATCATACACATTAACATTATGAAATATATGTAAATAAATACTTTATTTATTTGTATAGCACTTGTTTTTAATTGTGCTCTACTGAGACTAACCTGCCAGCTTCATTATTTACCAGCTGTAGTTCCTTTGTCAAATTACTCATCTAATCTGTGACTCAGTTTTGTTATTTGTAAAACAAGACTATCAATTGTAGCTACCATTAAGGGCTGTTGGAGGCTTAATGAGATAATGTTCATGGAGTGCTAGCACTGCATCTAGCCCCAGAGAGAGGAGCTCTTATTACTGTTATTTTCCATGTCCCAAGCTAGCTCGATTGTCCAAGGTTTTCCTTCCATGTAAACTTCACATCGAAGACACAGTCCAAACTTTCACCAAGTGCCAAGAAGGGGATCTATTTCTTGCAAGAGCCATAGAGAAAAAAAGAAAGGCCTACTCACTAAGCAGTCTCCTGTATCCTCACCAACAGCAGGCTTTAATAATTATATTCTGGCACTGTGCATGCTGTTAAGTGCAACGTGAAAAGAGAACCAATGAGGCTGCAAGCTCCCTTGCTCCAGGCCTGTACCTGAGAGCATATACCCTCTAAGCATTCAAAAGCTATCTGAGGAATGCAGAAACAGGCAGGAAGGAATACTAGTTTAAGCTCACTGACATCTGGGAATGGAGAGTAGCTGTTGCCAGTGGCCCACAGAGAGACATAAAAAACTAGAAACACTAGAACCTTAGATCACCTGCAGCTAAACACTGTGGATACAGAGGGGGGGAGTTTTGCATAAGCCTCTAGAACACATGGTCTCTACAGAGGAGTGTGGTACAAAGGGCTGTAGGTGTAGACTCAAATATTCTGGATTTGAAGCTCAGTGTTCCCTCTGCTCAAGCTCTTTTGTCATGACCAGTTAATCGGAGCTCTGAGAACATCAAGTTGTAATCAGTAAAATGGAAACAATAATATCTGTCTGAAAGCACCATTCTGAGAATGAATTTACATGGGCAAACTTAATTCATGCACTCATTTGTTTATGCATAATGTGTTGCAGAAACATTCACTATGTGCCTCCATGTGTGAGGCACTGTGCTAGGTTCTGGAAAAATATTAATATTAATAGAAATGACTCATTTGATTCCATCGCAAATTGGACTTTTAAAATTCTGTAAGCATTATGCTCTTTAAAACAAATGGCTCCTATTTGTGATTCTGGAATATGAAATGTTATGGACAGCTATTCTGGTTGATGTGATGTTGGTAGGTTTAGAGTCCAACCCAGTTGGCTTCCCTTTGACTCCTAGGGATGTTTCCGAGTCACTTCCCAGAAACCCCCTGAGTGCCATGGAAGAGTTGCAAAATCATTGCACCCCGATGCAAACTGCTTTTCTGTATTACTCTATCAAATAGCTCATGTTCTATGCTCCCCACACAGGATTGGCCTTCACCAAGGCTACAGAATCAGAAGGCAAATCTTAGCGGCTTTGGGGTAACCCATGTTTTTTTCAGGAGACTGATGAGAATATCTGAGCATCTAGTCCAGAAAAATCTGTTGTGTAGCCTGGCATAGAAAACTGGCCTTGATTTTACAATTAGCACAGCACCTGGCACATAGATGTTTCATATATGTTTGCTGAATAAATGCATAGGCTCTGTCATGACAACCTTTCCATCTGTCATGAAGTGGCCTGCTTCAGTGGCCATAAGAATGTGCTTCCAGTTCCCAGCCACAGGGAGCAGATCCCATTGAAGACCCAGCTGCCGGGCTCTGAAATCCACTGTGGTGCTTACACCAAGGTTGTATCTCCCATGGGAAGCTCCTGGCAAGGACTGAACATGGTGGGGATACTACATAGACTAAGGGATCCTTCTGATGAGCAGCTTCATCTCTAAAGACTCATGGACAACTTTACTGAAGCTGTTTTTGACTTCACAGTAGGTGGTTTATGATGCAGTCCCCTAACCTCCTCTTCCTCTCTCTTTCACTTGAGTCAGACTCTTACCGTGTTCTGATGACTCCCTAACCCTTCCCAACTCCCTCCATGTTCTCTCTTATGCAAGCAATTCTTCTATGACATCCTGCCACATTTAACCCTGTTGTGTTGTCTGCTTCCAGGAGGACCTAGACTAACACATCTGCCCACCACCTCTTCCCATTTTCAGATTAACTTGTTTGGCAGTTGCTTGTGGATCTTATGAGAACCAGCCCAGGGAGATCAACATCTGTGAGGCTGGCCTGGAGTGGGACGGTCCTGGGGATGAGTCAGTGAGAGAAGGGTTTTCACCCAGGAGAGTTGGAGAGGAGTCACTGTTGGATCTGGGAGAGTGGAACAAGCACCATGTCTATAAAGAGAGAGACACACAAGAATTGGCGAATGGCATAGCCAGCCCCGTAGCAAGGAGGGAAGCAGCATAGAATCAAATGGGATAAATGGGGCTGAGAAAAGTCCAACATGAAGAACATCAACACATACATAAGGAAGCCTACTTTTTAATGTCCATAATCACTGGCTTTAAGACATATTTAACCATAGACTTTGGTCCATGGTGGTCGTCGAGATAAGGGGGCCAAAGGAGCTGCTGGGAGTTCTGGACAGATTGTGTGCCAGCAAGTCATTACCCTTGCCAACCCTGACCTTACCCTGGACCAGATGCACTGATTGGAAGGAAGCAAGTGTCCTACTGGCTTTTGGAGAAGAAGATTACCTGGGGATTCTGGCATATGAGAGGCAATATGCCAAGATGGAAAGTCATGATGGGTCATACCTACATCCACATGCCAGCATTGCCAGTTACTAATTGAGAAGTTTGGGTATATTTCTTTATCTTGCTTTATTTCAGTTGCCCCCTTTAAAAAATAAGGATAGCAATCCCTTGGAGGTCATGGTGAAGTTAAAGGTGATGTAAATATAGTGACTAATACAATATCTGGTTCATATCCCATACTCAAATTATGGCCCCCATTATTAATGCCAGAAACCAAGAGGTCTGTGGAAGCAGAAATTTGTCAAACCAGAGAACAAATATGTAGCCCCCGAATTTTGATAACAGGAAGAATGTGTTATCCTGAGTCTCAAAAAGTTCTATTATCCTTTATATTCATGTGGAATCCACTCCTAGAATAAGACTTATTCTATTATTCAGGGGTATTTCATTTGAAAGCCTTTTCTTCCACCTTTCAAAATCAACCCAAACGACTTTATTAAAAAAGGGAATTTATTGTGTCTGACAACTGGGAAGTTTAAGGGCACTTGGCCTTGGGGGTGGCTGAACCAAGTGCTCAAATGTGAGGCCTGTCTCTCTTTTTCTTAGTGTTGTTTTCTTCTAGGTAGCCTGTCTTCATGAGGACACACAGTGGTTCAGAACATATCTGAGCCTGTAGCATCTTCCCAGACCATAATCCCAGAGAAAAGAGGGCACCCCTTTTTAGATAATTTCAGCAAAAGACCTGGGACCCCTTAATTGGCGTGACCTTGTTCCATTGTCCGTCCCTAAACCTGTTACCATGTCTAGAAAGCTGAAGCATCTGGGATTGGCCAGGCTTGAGCAGCTGCTCATCTCTAGAACTAGGGATAAGAATGGGTCAGGAAGGTTCCTGGAAATTGTGGTACAGCCAAAATCACGTGCCTAATACATCTGCCCATAGATGGATTTGTTTCCTTCAATCTTTCATCTCCATTACTGAGAAGTCCCTAGAGGGCAACACGCTTTTCCAGAAGTAGAAGTGTTCTTACAATGAACAATTGTTCCTATTTAGTATCACAGATTGGGGGATAGCCCAGAGATACCTGGTAGAAATTTAGACAGAAGTATAATTCAGACCCTAACCTTGGTGGTGGACATTGGTGTGTAAGCTTTAGTCATAGATTTGTCTCAGATAAAGGACTTGGAAAGGGAATCTCTCTTCTAATTGAAGGAATAAAAATGTCTTCTCAAATATTCTGGGACTTCAGAGTATAAAGCGTCTGTTAACTCAGGCCAGTTCACAGCTGCTATGACTTTGAAAGAGCCTAAAGATATCGACGGGGATTATTTTTTTCTCCCGTTATCTCTCCCCTCTCCGCCCCCCTTCAACAACGTGTATAAGGAATGATATGTGTTCTCAGGAGACAGCTACTCCAGGTGGCAATGAGATTTCTTCCAACAAGACGATGTCGGGGTACATCTGTTCTGTGTCAGGCCGTGACGCCTTGGCATGAAAAAAATGTCTGCATGAGACAGATGCTGCTGGCTTCTATGGTCTACTACTTCTGGCATCATTTCTTCCTTAGAAACAGATTATGCAACACTTCATTTGTTTATTTATAGTCAATAAATATTAATTTTTAAAAACTAGGAAAAATATATAAAGAAGAAAATACAAGCCATTTGTTATATATTATCCCCCCCAAAAAACCCCCACCAATTTAACATTTTGGTGTATATCATCCCAGATTTTATTTATACAATTCCATTTGATTTGAAGGATGGATTCTTAAAGTTAGCTTACCTGATTAAAAATTAGTAAACTTTAAAGCTGATTCTTTCATAGTAATTAAATATAAAGTAGCAGGGAACGTGTTCTTGGAGCACACACGTCACCAACCCTTACGTTAAAAGACACCTTTGCAATGTGCGTCTTGCAGCCGAGTTGCCAGAATGTTTTCAAGTTTTTCGGTATCCTTTCTTGGTTATGTAATGATACTGGCATCACATTGTCTCATTTCATGCATTTCTTACTCCAAAATTCATAGCTCAGCATATCATTTTGGTTAATTTTGTGGCCTTCTTCATAACATTCAATTTCATCTAACATCTAGTTGCAAAGTTGTTGATTTTGAGAAAGGTTTTTCTATTCTAGTCCCACTTCCTAATGAACATTTGGTTGGCGTTGTTTGAGGATATAAAAATAAAAATAGCTAAGAAAAATAAGAGTAAGTCTCAGACTGACAGTGTGATCACTCCTGAAATTCTGCCCACAAGACCCAGTGCACATAGCCAGGTGGGTCCCAAGGTGGTATGAATACTTCTGATTAGAAGCCAAGGGGGCCCCAGCAACAGTATAAATGTAGGTGAACATTCTCCTATACCTCAGGATTTAAAGTTCTTTGAAACCCAAGAGATTTTTGGAAGTTCTGGTGGATTTATATTAATATTATTTGGATTTTGTCATGAGATTCTAAATATTTTTATGAATATATTCCACTACTATAGAGCTCCCAAACTGTGACCCTCCTTCCTCTCTGTTGTGTGCATGTGTGTGGATAATCCTTTCCTCACAGAAATGGGGTTGCACAGGGTACATGGTTCAGTAACTTGCTCTTTTGACTTAACAATATATCATGGTTTACAATGTGTGACACATAGAAAATAACTCGGACTCAGCCAGAACAGACACTCTGCTTTTCGCCATACTGTGTAAAGTGTTCTCATCAAGGAGAGACAGACATCTGAAGACACTCTAAGCCTTTGATAGATCATTTGTATAAATCTCTGCAGTAAGGTGTTCTTAGTTCTTACTCCAGTCTGTGAACTCCAAAATTCTTATCAAAACCAGGGGTCTTAAAATCACTTATGCAGGATGAAATTCTCTAAATGTCCATCCTTACCCAGGCACTGGAAATAGTGCCATAGGCACAGGATTTGCTCTCCTAGGGCAGTGAGTCTTGTTGAGGAGACGGGACATAAAGCCAAAGAGGTGTGAGCCACTGCTGTGGAGTGTGAAGGACAAGAAGGAATCGGACTTATCGTAGAGACTGAGGAGCAGCCACTCTGTGGAAGAGACATTTCAACTGAGGCCTGAAGTCTCACCCTGCAGCAAGAGGCTGAGAGCTTGGATGAAAGGAAAAGAATAGTTTTCCAGGATGACGGATTGAAGTGCTCAAAGATTGGGAGGGAAGAAGGGACCTGGAAGGACCCTTTGGGTCTAGAGGACCCAAAGGCTCCCCCTATAATGATGGTGAATTTGAGAGAACAGAGACAGATTTTGGATTGACGTAAGGGGACATGCAATAAAGCCAGAGCTGACCAGTGACATCATGGCTTGCTCAGCGCTTGTCCCAGGGGTGTTTAAGCAGCCTAGGAGTGCTAAGGGGACTGAGCTTTGGAAGGGTGTCAGAGAAATGACTCAGAGAGCCTCTGGTCCCATGAAACACACTCTTCCTAAAATCCAAAGCCCATCACCAGAGCCTCTCTCCTTAGTTTTACGACTTTGTGTTTTTCCTTTGGCCAAATACCAAAGAATATCATCTAATCCCTGTAGAACTGTGCGTGGAGGTCAGCTTGTGCTCAGCACAGATCTCATTCAACTGCCATTCATCTGAAGACTTGAGGAAAATTGAACCGGCTCTTGGGCATTCACTTAGCAGAAAATAGAATTTGGGGAAGTGTCAAAAAGTATCTTTAAAAAGATGAGTAAAGTCCATGATCAACACCAGATTTCAAAACTGAAAGGGACTTTGGAGGCTGACCAGCCACCATCTCCATTTTACAGATGAAACATGAGAGCACAGAGAGAGAGACCCAGGGACTTGCAGTGTATGCTGCAAGTTAGGGACGGTGGAGTAGCGCCCCCGCCCCCTAACTCTGTTCTTTCCACTGGATCTGGGCCTGTCTGCAGGGCAACTCCTAGGAAAGAACACAGGGATATTTCAGCGAAATTTAAATCAAGTTCAAAGCATTAAATATCTGCAGAGCTGCCACATGTCAAGATCTTTACCCACGTTCTCCCTCTGTCTGTCTGGGATGCTGCTCCTCATCTTCCAGGTCTTGGCGTAAACGCCAGACCCACATAAGGACCTTTGACTGTCCAGTCTACAGTTGATCCCCTACTATTTCCTCTCATAGAGCTCAGTCTTTCCTTGATACACTTAGCAGAGCTCATTAGTGCGTGTGCTTGTTTATTTTCTCTCTCTTCCACTGCCCTGTGAATTCTTTGGAGGCAATGACTAAGACTGTTTTCTTTATTCCTCTACCTTCAGCAACAGCATGATGCCCGGCAGTGAGGGGCGGGGGTGCTGGGTGTTCTCCATCTGCCCCTCCCCGCACATCCCAGCCTCGTTCATCCTGCTCTGGACCTGGGAAGCTGACCTCTCCTTGACTGCACTCACAGGTCCCCCTGTCCTCTGGCTCTGGGTTAGGTTCTGCCAAAGAGAGGTGCAGGCAGGAAACTGAAGGGAAGAAAACGGAGATCTATTTTCATCCTGTTGCCCCTTCCCAGGTCAACAAGCTGCAGTGTATAGGTTGAGTCCTTCTACCCAAAGCTACAGATTCTGTCTGGGCTCTCTCCCGGACTTAACCCCTACTACCCTTTCAGGTTGGGAGAGGTGGTAATGGCACCCTTCTGTGGCTAGCTCTAGTTAATGCACTGCACTGCTGTTTTATTTTAACCTCACCCAAACCTTTGGAAATACGTAATCCTTTATTGAGCGCTTCCCAGTGACTCCATCTGATTGAGCTCTTTCTGTCTTGCTGAGACTTTGTGGACGCAGTAATTGTTTTATAAATTTTAATTACACATATTACGATGGAGGAAGGATCAGATGGAATCCCTAAGAGCTCCAGGGAAGAGAACAAAGATCACTGGTTGAAAACAAGTGAAATGGACATAGCGGCATGTTTGAAGGAGAAGGCATCAGAGAGACGTGAAGGCCAATTGTTAAGGAAGGTAAGCAGCTCTTAGAAGTGGGATTCTAGTAGATGTTTATTAAATGAGATAGTTTTAGCCTTTACCATGCTACATAGACCTCACATCTAGAACAGGTCATGCTGCCGGATCTTGGCGTGAAAGTGAATCTTTGGGATTCGTCTGCACTCAATCCCTTGGAAATTGCCACATCGCATATTTCCTTTCTGTTGCTGAAAAACAAAAAGTCCAGACTAAGTAATTTATAAGACCTCTTTCAATTCTAAAATTCCCCTATTCAGTGTTTTCATGATGTGGACTGGCCGTGGGGTGACTTTGGTATTCTTATGAAGGAAGAAAACAATATGGGAAGTGGTATATTTTGCCTTGAGTGGGTGAAGGCATCTTAGCAGCTGTTAGAGCTGCCATTTGCCAGAGTCTGCCTCTCCCTGTGACCCTGGACTTTTGGGTCGGCCAAACCTACCCACACACCATGTGGCCAGTGTCTACCCCAAGAGAATTTCCGACTTGCAGGGAGGGACAGAGTTTCCTTCATTCTCGTACTCTCCAACATGGAAACTGGCATGCTAAAGGTGCTCAATGAATATTCAGAGTGGAAGAAATAAATATTTGTGGCAGAAATCCCTGGTCATTGCCTTCAAGCCTATTTTTGATTCTTTATTTCCTGGCTCCTAAGCCCCTTTGAGTAAATGTTCTCTTCCTGGCCCCGTATTTTCTTCTTGGAACCAATGGTGGCTTTGGCTTCTCTAGAACTGGCCTTCATACTGTCATGGACTCTGAATTCATGCACTGCTTCTGCATGCTTCAGAAACTTTATCTCCAAACAGACCCTTTTAGATGCCACCTAAAAAGCAACCTTTAATCAAATTTCCAGATAATGAGCTAAATGGCTCTCTGTCTTTCAGCTTCCTCTAATTCCTGACCTTCCCTTCATCACTAATTCACATTTTCTTAACACCTACATGAAAGGACAATGCTTTTCTGTATATGTAAACTGCTTAGACCATCAAAAGGTCCTCAGCAAGAAAAAGCCCATGATTAACCAGTCCTGAGAAAATGTCACACACCCCACCTTGTGGCAGTGGTTGTTCAATAAATTTAGTAATAAAGATAACACTGTGTACCCATCAACTTGTATTTCCTTTTGTTTCTTGGGGACTGAGCTGTTCTTATGCACAACACTCCATTACGAAACGTGTGGGTTTTTCCTTCATGCCTACCAATTCTTCAACTCCCCAGACAAAACTGGGTGCCCTACATTTCAATTCAATTCTGTAACTTCTAAGAGTTAGCACAGACCCCATAGCCTGCTTCCACTTCAGACACCAGTCACAAGTCCTGGGTGGCCTGTATTTATGACCTACTGGTTCTAGATTGGGGGTCCCATGATCCCCTCCTTGGGTATGATAATTTGCAGAACAGGTCACAAAACTCAGGGAAACACTTATGTTTCCTAGTTTATTATGAAGGATACAACTCAGGAACAGCCAATGGGAGAGATGTGTAGGACAAGGTCTGGGAGAGGGGCATGGAACTTTCCTGCCCTTTCTGGGCATGCCACCCTCCCAGCACCTCAATGTGTTTACCAGCCTGGAAGCTCTCTGAACTCATCATTTAGTGATCTTTATGGAAGTTCCATTTTGTAGGCATGATTGATTCAATCATTGGCCACTGGTGATTGAACTCATTCTCCAGCCCTTCTCCCCTCCTTGGAGGTTGTCGGGGGTGGCAAAAAGTCCCAAGTCTCTAATACTGCCTTGGTCTTTCTGCTGACCAGCCCCCATCCTGAACCTATGCAGGGACCCCAGCCACCAGTCATCTCATTAGCATACAAAAGACACCCTTATCACTCTGGAGATTTCAAGGATTTTAGGAGCTCTGTGTCAGGAACTGGGGACAAAGACAAAATATATATTTCTTGCTATGGTACAGGCTCATAGATAGACTGCATTGAGTGCATTTCTCAGCCTCACTGGCAACTAGGTGGCCATGTGACTAAGCTCTGGCTAATGGAATTTGCATACATAAGATGTCTGTCATCAACAGGCCTGGTCCCTAAAATTCTTCCATGCTAACATCAATGCTCTTTCTTCCTTTGCTTGCTGTTTGGATGCAGAGTGTCCAGTGATGGACTCAGAAAGGCCCTTGAGGATGTTGGAGCTAGTGGACAAAGGAGCTTGAGGTCCTAAATGATAGCCAAGTCAGTAAATGAAAGAATCTGTGTCCTTGAATTAAATAGAGCGCTCCCCTACCGGCCAACCTTCATAGACATGTGATGTTGACAAGAAATAAACCTTTATTGTGTCAAGCCACTGAGGTTTGGGGGCTGTTTGTTGGCTTTCTAGGCTGCTGTTTCTCATGGGAGAAATTTGACCAATTTTAAAAAAGAATTCTGCCAAGAGGTATATGTTTAGACAGAAGCATTTCCCTTAAATATCTTTTCAATGGTGTCTGTGTGTGTGTGTGTGCGTGTGTGTGTGTATGTGTGTGGGTTCAGGGTTGAGGGAGCTTCTTTCATCGAAGGAAACAAATTGGTTTTGATGTCTAATAATCTGGTCCATGCTGCTACAAGTAAAATGACCCAAATAGAAAAATAGTGTCTTAAAGAGGGGGAAAAAGAAGCTGTCCCCATTATTTCTGACGGCTGATGCTCACTGTGGCAAAACTATTGTCTTTTCTCACAGCCTGTGCTGTCTTTGGCAGAGGCTCCAACTTATGACCTTTCTAAATTAAAGTTTTCCCCTGGAGAAGGATTTTATGAGTGGAATTTGACAATTAGGAAAGAACAGATAGGGCTCTGTGCTGTAGAGTGGGCCAGCTACAGCACGTCCAAACCCTGAGACACAAAACACTCCTCCTGATCATCCAACAACCAAGCACCACGTTACAGTCATTTGATTCTCTTCAACCCATCAGCTGCTTCCCAGGGAATGTGAAATGAGGGACACATCGAGTTGTTTCCTAGTTGTTTTTGGCCATTTGTCTAAGAGACATCACTGAAAATATAAAAGGAGAAAAGCCAAGGCAAGAAAGACTTCATTTTGTGCCCTGTGATTTGTGCTGTGATTGATGTCTGCCTGTCCTTCTGCGCCATGTGATGAACTTGCTGATGGGGCTGCAGCTGGGATAATCAGCTGAACTGTGGAAAACCCAAACCCATGGCATCTGGGGAGATTTCCAAAGGCTATTTGGAATTGTTTACTGTAGGGTTTCTCTTAAATGATTCATTACCCTGCTAAACCAAAACCACTAAATTAAATTGTAAGTTAATCCATTGCAAAATGCTGGGAAATACCCTTTCTATTTGCTTCCCATTTGAGCATTACAATGGAGTTGGAAAAGTATTATCAGTAGCAATGCTTGCTATGGGCTTTTCATAGACCAAAGTTTCCTGACCTGGCTACAGAAAGACAATTTTCACTTTTCCAACATCTTAAGATTATCTGGGCGATAGTTAGGGGACAGGTAGACGAGTATAAGTATGGATTTTGCTGCTGTCAGTTACTATGACTTTGGGAAGGTCACGTAAACCTCCCTAGGCCTCGGTTTCCTCTTTTGTAAACTACTGACAATAGTATCCACATCAAACATTACCCAGAGATTTAAGTGGGTGAACAGATGATCAGTGCCTGGCACTTAGTGGGTGTTCAATAAATTCTGTCTTCCTCCCAGACATTGGTGGTTGAGAGCCTGTGATCCCCATGTTATCCTCCCTCATGTGAGGGAGAGAGAGAGAGAGAGAGAGATATCTGGTGGGCAAGCCACTGCAGAGTGGGCAGGGAGCTTAGAGAAGGTAACATTTCAATCTCCCTGCTTTGTCAGAGGAGGAATTCAAGGCTGCAGGAGGGAAAGTGGCACGTCAGAAGCCACCTAGCTCGCAGGAGATGGAGCCAGGATGCAGACCCCTCCTTTGCCACATTTTACACACGTGAAGTTTCCTCCCTAATGGTCATGGGCATTATGTATGGAGCATATATGGGTGCCAGACATTTATAGCAACCCTGTTAGCTGGGCTGCATCATGACTCCCATTTCATAGACGAGGACGAGAGGGGAAGTTACTTTCCCAGAGTCACACACCAAATGTGTGGTGAGGCACCCCTGATGCCCCAGACTCCACAGCCTCCAGTCAGCACACTCTTCACACCACTGGAAAGAGGTGAGCATTCCTAGTATGTTTCGGTTTCAGAGGTCGGAGCACGTGCAGATGAACTAAGGGTACGGGATCAGCAAGCCAAGCCTTTTCTGTTCCATACCAGATGTAAAAGTTCAATCAGCAAGAACACCTCCAGCCAGCAAAAGAACAACTTCCTGCCCATCCTTTTAGACTGTGTTCTCCTGATGACTTTTAAGGAGGCTCAGAGCCCAGATTAATTTGACAGAATAACGGAGCAAACCAGCTTTGTTCCCGCAAACACCACTTCCAAATTGCTATGAGGTAACTTCAGTTCACGGTCCAGTTTAGACTGGAATGGCCAAGCTTTGGGGTGTCCCCCAAGCCCACGGCAGACCCGGCCTCTCAGGGCCCAGACTGAAGGGAGGAAATAGAAAGTCTGGCCCATCCGTCTGATGGTTGTCCCTTGGCCAGCTAATGGGATCTCTTAAAGAGCTTTGTGTGGGCAGCTGCGGCAGCCCGAAAAGAGCTTGGCACATGACACCAGATTAGAGAGGAAAACCGACTCAGGAAGGAAATAGTGCTCACATCCTGGGCAGCCTTTGAGTTATCACTATGCCCTCTTTTCTGCTGAGTTCCAGATCTGGGACTTTCTAACAAAAGGGTTTTCTGGCCCAAACCTGCAGTCTGTTGTGGAGAATCTGTGCACAAAAGTGGAGTCAGCTGGTGCACCCCATGTGACCTGTGCAGTGACTCCACAGCTTTGAGCCTCTATTTTCAGTGGGGAAGTGGAACATAGTAATGAAACACATGGTGGCCCGGTCATTTCCTAGCGGTTTGGCGTTCGATAAGCATCTTGCCTTCTTTTGACTTCAGTGCCCACATCTATAACAGGAAACAACAGCAGTACTTACCTCAAGGTTGCCAGAGAATTAAATGAGCTAATAAGTATGGAACCTTGGAACAATCCTGAGTTCATATTACATATTACACATAGGTGCAATGTACAATGTTATTATATATTCCTGTCACTAAGATGGGGCTAATAACAGCACATCCATAGGATTGTTGTGAGGATCAAATGATGTTTCTAAAGGACTTAGCACACAGTAGGTGCTAAGAACTAAATACTGGATCTCATGCAGAGAGGCTGGCAGAGATACCTTTGAGAGCGTTTTATGTGGGGGCCCTGAAAGCAGACAGCCAAGTCGTGTCTCTGCCAATTACCAAATAACTATTAGACAGATCAGGTCATTAACTTATGCAGTTTATTGTTTCAGAAGGTGATATTTGAGAAAAACAAACAAGCCAGGCAGGCGGCAGGGTATGGTGAAAACACAGTGGGCTGGGGTCCAGAGTCCTGGCTTGGAATCCTGACCCAACTGTCAAGATCTGTGTAGCCTTGAGCAAATGTCTCCTTCACTTTGGCTTCAATTCCCTCTTTTGTAAAAATGAGAATCTAGGTGACGTCTCAAATTCCTTCTAATGCTAGTATCAAAAATGTAATATTATTTTGGAACATCACTTATATTCCCTGCTAGTGAGAATGGTAAAATGGTAAAATTACGGACGTGAGCATTTTAGCATGATCCAGTTTAGACTAAGGTGTGCGTGCCCAGCTCCACTGTGGCATGTATCGATCATTTTATAATTGCTCACTCAACAAATATTTATTGGGAGCCTTCAATATGTACCAGGTACTGTCCTAGGAGCTGGAGATACACCAGTGAACAAAACAGATGAAAATCCCAGTTGTCAGGGAGTTTACTTTCAATCATTGTAGACAAATCATAAATAAGATACCATAAAGAAATAGTAAGTGCTTCAGAGAATGTGAAAAAGTCGGGAGGCCTGTGGTTCTGGAGGGGTGTGTACTTCTCATGTCTGTTTCCCCACTGCATGGGAGCATGGCTGCACCCAGGGCAGTGCCTGGTATACGGTAGGTTCAAACGCCTGAGTGAGCAGACCCTGAATCCTGCAAAGACTGATTTGATGCATGTGTGCATAGTCAGTGTATTTTCATCTGAAATACATTAGCTCCGACAGTTTCCAGAGCAGACTTGAAATAACTACATTACCATTACTTTAAATCTGAGAAGCATATGGGAATGAAAGCCACATCCTCCTCCTAAACCAGACCAAGCAGAGGAGGAAGTTAGTTATAATATTTGCACATTGCTGCCCCCTGGTGATAATATAAAAATATAGCCACAGCACCACATTTATTTACCTCTAGGGTAAAATATATCAGTGAGCACACACCACCATCATAGGAATATGGGGATTAAACTATCAGGGTGGTGACCGTATCTGCCAAATCCAAAAATATGAACAGTATGGCTTTAAGGGGCCAGTGGCTAGAATATGAAGACTATGTCAGGTAAGTCGATATAGTGATTTTATTTTCACTATGGCAGAACATGATCTCTGCTCAATTACTCCTCGGGAGTTTACAGTTATCATAACGGATCAGAGCTCATAGAAACCTAAGATATTTTCCAGTCCTAGGATTCCAGGAATTTTTCCTGGGCAGTCCGTGTGTAGACTTCAGGGACACTCTGAACTTTTGTTTGAGAACAATATTCCCAAAATGCATAGGGAAGTATTAGATCCAAATAGCTGGGAACCGTGGATCAGGTGGCCAAGGTGAATTGTCCATGAAATGAGACATTCGTATTCATTTGTCACTGTGGTCCTGGCTTGAACATTTTATTTCAGTTATATACACATCCTCCATTTTATTTCATACCAAGGTGGCTGGTAATCAGGTAGTTTCCTAACCACTGTGAACCTGTGTTTTCTCATCTAAAAATAGGAGACAAAGAATACACACTAAATAAGATTGATCAACACACAAATAAGAATCGGAGTGTGAAAGAAACTAGTAGAATATCAGGCACCCATTAGATGCTTAATAAATATTTTCTTTTTTTCTTTCTTTTCTTTTTTTTGAAACAGAGTCTCACTCTGTTGCCCAGGCTAGAGTGCCGTGGTGTCAGCCTAGCTCACAGCAACCTCAAACTCCTGGGCTCAAGTGATCCTTCTGCCTCAGCCTCCCGAGTAGCTGGGACTACAGGCATGTGCCACCATGCCTGGCTAATTTTTTCTGTATATTTTTAGTTGGCCAATTAATTTCTTTCTATTTTTTTTAGTAGAGACAGGGTCTCTCTCTTGCTCAGGCTGGTTTTGAACCCCTGACCTTGAACGATCCTCCCACCTCAGCCTCCTAGAGTGCTAGGATTACAGGCGTGAGTGCCCGGCCTTAATAAATACTTTCAAAAGTAAGCTTGTTAAACATTGATATTCATATAAACATAAAGCATTCAAGATCTGTAAGTTATAAGGAAACTTTTCTGAATAATTAGTCATGGAATTATGTTCACTGCAAGCTCTAAACAACCCATCACACAGTGAAAAATTCCAATAAACTCTGTCCACAGTTGTGTTTCTGTCAGAATACTTTGAAAACCGCTATGATGAAAATGTTGCGGTCTTTTGTGTTTGAAGATGGCACTGTTGACCGCATGTCTATTTATCTTTAGTTCTGATTAAGAACACTGTTGTATTATAAGAGCTAATGTTTCCTACATTGTGTCCCCAGGAAGACTGCCCTGGGTCCTACATCTTGGGGCCCTGCTATGGTCTAATTCTTTATGTCCTCCCAAAATTCATATGTTGAAATTTAACCACCAACGTGATGGTATTAGGAGGTGAAACTGTAGGGAGGTGATTAGGTCATGAGGACAGAGCCCTCAAGATAGGATTAGTGCCCTTATAAAACAGGCCCCAGAGAGCAGCCTTGGCCCTTCCACCTGTGTGGACACAGCAAGAAAACACCATCTATGAACCAGGAAACAGGCCCTCACCAGCCACCAAATCTGCCCATGCCTTGATCATGGACTTCCCAGCCTCCAGAATTGTGAAAAATAAATTTCTGTTGTTTATAAATCACCTAGTTTATGGTATTTTGTTATAGCAGCCTGAATGGACTGAGACAGGTCTCTATTTGCAGAATCAACTGTTTTTCTTTCTTTTGTTTACATCTTACTCTTTTTGTCACTACAACAGTAATATGTGATTATAATAAATAAAATTGAAATAGTACAGAAAACACATGGCCTGTAAAGGAAACATTTTCTGTAATTTCAACCTTCTTTTCAAGGTTAGGATATTATTGTGTTCATTTTATTTAATGAATATACCAACTTATGTGTGAGTTAGTATGGGATCATACTAACATGTTCTTCTGCAATTTATTATTTTTTTAACCTTAGGTATCTCGGATAAGTCCTATATCCATCTCCCTCTTTCTCCTTCTGTCTCTCTCTCTCTCTCTCTCTCTCTGTCTCTTTTTCTCTCTGTAATTGTTGTGTACTATTCCACAGTGAGATGTACCTGTTGTAACTGTACAGTTTCCTTTCCAGGTGATATGCTGCTTTTGTTCAACAGGAGATCAGAGATACCACTCAAGCAAGGCCTCTCTAAGACTGGAGAAACAAAGACAGCAAGGGTACCGGCCTCATTTGAGACTGCATTTGAGTGAGCAGCAGTGGGTAACTGAACCTATAGAGGCTGAAGGGCCGGGAGGCATTGTGGGCAATGCTCCTTTGCAGCTGAAAGACAAATGGTACTCTATCAAACCCATCTTACCCATAAGAATGATATACTTTCATTGAAGTGTTCTTACAGTTTATATTTTAAGCATCATTCACATATCATTAATTCAATCAACAAACATTTTTGTGTGTATGCTATGAGGCCATCAGAAATGTTGAAATAGGCCGAGTGTGGTGGCTCACACCTGTCATCCTGGCACTTGGGAGGCCGAGGCGGGAGGATCACTTGAGGTCAGGAGTTTGAGACCACCCTCAGCAAGATTGAGTCCCCGTCTCTAATAAAAATAGAAAGAAATTAGCTGGGCAACTAAAAATAGAAAAAATTAGCCACGCATGGTGGCACATGACTGTAGTCCCAGCTACTCGGGAGGCTGAGGCAGGAGGATCACTTGAGCCCAGGAGTTTGAGGTTGCTGTGAGCTAGGCTGATGCCACGGCACTCTAGCCTGGGCAACAGAGTGAGACTCTGCCTCAAAAAAAAAAAAAAGAAAAGAAAGAAAACTGGTCAGTATACATAGGACAATAATCAATTGCATTCTACTGGACACAATTCATTTGCATTTATCTGGACAAGAATAATTTGCATTACTATCAGTTATCTGAATTCAAGGAAAGGTAGAAATAATTGAGAAGGGTATATTAAACTGAACACCCAGGACTTTTTTCTGCCCATTTCAAAGACTTTCAGAATTTTTACTGACAAATATCGTATTAACATACGACTAGAAAAATGCGGCATATAAATGCTAAGAACATGGAGATAAAGGCAGTTTAAAAAAAACAGAATAATTAACTTATCTATAAGATGACTTTGGGAGGAAGAAGATACACCAGTCTGAGGACCTGTTCTATACAAGCAGAGGAAGAAAGGTGGGTGATGTTGATAGCACATACTGTGCCTTGATGTGAGAGGAGGGCCTGCATGGTGGCATTCAGTATTCATCAGTAGGTGATGGAGATTTCACCATAGATCACAGGTAGTTCCTCAACCTAAATTTCCAGGTGGGCCAAAACCCCCCAGCAGCAACAGACTTAAGCCTGAGCATCTTCCTCTCCAGGTGCTCCAATTACCCGCGTGCTTCTCCCTTTGCTCCTGCCACAGGTCCTGTGGCTTTGTTTCTCCCATCCAAGTACTAACCAGGCCTGACCCTGCTTAGCTTCCGAGATCAGATGAGATTGGGTGCATTCAGGGTGGTATGGCTGTAGACCCTGTGGCTTTGTTCCTTGCCTTCAGGTTGCACTTCCTTTTTGAACCCAACTTCCTAGCTTTGATCCTTAGTTTTTTCCAAATAAATTAGCTTTTACACTTTTTAGTTTATTCCTGGGGATATTTTTTTGACTGTAGGATCATAACCAATCATTGGGCTTTTTGGATTACCTTGGGTAGAGGCTGCCCTGTCACTCACAGCTGGGCTCAGAAAATAGAGAAAAACTGCAGGCTTTTGGAGAACCTTCAAGCATCATGTCTGAAGAAAACTCAATTTGTTTTTCTGATCCAGTTCTTGTTTCAAACCCACACATCAGCTGAAGTGGGTTGTCTTTTGGAATTTAAGTGAGAAGACTCAAATCCAATTCTGTGTACAGTGAGAGTTCTTCATCTTTGCCAATCTCTGAAGGGATCTGAAGGGTGGGGGTGGAATGCGATACTTTAAGCTTTTTCCAATCTTCTCTAAATCTTCTGTCCCTGTGTTAGTTTGGTTAATTGGTTGTGACAATTTTGTCACGATTCTCAGCAAAGTCAATCCTTGTTCTGTGCTGCATTGAACCACCACCTTCATTGATTTCCACCAAAAATATCTACCCAGACAAGACCCATGTGAGGACATCTGATGTCCCTGGTTGTTTGGCCTGTTGGAGTTGGGAACACATCATAGCAATGCAGAGCACACAAAACTAAATGCTAGCAACCAAATTCCTTTTCTTCAGTGTCCCCTTTGGCCATTCTTTCATGCTGCTTGGCCATTTTCTCTCTTTTCTTCATATTTCTTCTCCCCTTTCCTTGTGCCTTCCTGCTCAGAAGTGAAAAAGTGAAGTTTTATTCTTCTCTTTTTGCAGAATAATCAAACTTATTCCCAGCCTCTGTTGTCTCCCCCACGTTCAAATCCAGACCATCTTTTGCATGGACTCATACATCCAACTTTGTTCTTAGTTGCAAGCAACAAAAATGGATCCTGAATGAATTAAGCAGAAGGATGTATTGAAGGAAAATTAAAAAGCTCAAGAATTGACAGAGTTGCTGGAGAATCAGGCCCAGGAAATGGGCAGGCAAAAACGGGAGACTGGGGTCTAAGACTGGGGTGAGATGATGCACAGTGGAGCCACTGCTGGATGCTGGATGTTCCAGCTGGCACTTCCGCCAATACTGCTGTGGGTCCTGTGGTCTACTGGGGCCCCACTGCCCCTGCAGACTGGTCTTGCCTCCCACCAGATCTCATACACATAAGAAGTGGGTCAAGATCCTGGAGAATAAAATGAAATGGCAAGTGTCCACCACAACTCACTGAGATGCTTTGGAGAACAAAGAGCTGTCCATTCTGCATCTCTCTACTGTTTCATCTCTCTTTCAGCCTCTATAGGAGGAACTTACCTGAATAAAGCTTTTTCCCACAATGACCTGAATTATGTCTTTTTTCTCCCCATTCCTCATCCTCACTGTCTGCCCCTCAGATGAAGAATTGGCTACAATCTTTTATTTATTTATTTATTTATTTTTGCTACAATCATTCTTATTTTTAAGCATTTTCTTCCCCATGACTATACTTTTGCCCACTTTAAACTCCATGACAATTCTATGAAATACATACTATTATTTCCCATTTTACAAATGAAAAATCTAAGCCACAGGAATGTTATGTGACTCTGTCAAAGACACACAGCCAGAAAATAGGGGAAACAGATTTCAAACTCAGGGCTGTCTGATTCCGAAATCGATGTTCTCATTTTGAAGTTTTTTAATTTTTATTTTCATCCAAACTATGCATGCATGTAGTTTAATAATCAAACTGCTATTCTGTATTTATCTCTATGGCTCTAAATGAACTGCTTATATTGTCACCTCTTGGTCTGTTTTGACTCTCATCCTCTTACCTCCAATTACTCAATATAGGTGTGTAACCCTCTTCCCAGCCTCCTCCCCTGCTATCATCACACTTCCCCCAACTCATCGTATGATGCTTTCATAATTTTGCTTAGTAACTACGATGAATATTCAGTGGATACTTTGCTGTGACTGTGTAAACTCTACTGACAGCTAAGCATAGAGTATACCATGATGCTATTGTAAATAGTATCTTTGCTTGGATCCCATGTTCTGTTTGTTGTAGGTAATCAGAAATGTAGTTGATTTTGTTTTATTGACCATGTATCCAGCAATCTTGCTATATTAACTTATTAATTCCAACAGTGTATCTGTGGTTCTTTTGGCTTTTCTACATTTACAATCATGTCTTTGAATAATGGCGATTCCTTTCCAATCCTCATTTCTTTTTTCCTTGAAGTAAACTTTATTGAGGTATTAATGTATAATTCATACACAGTAACATGGATGAATTTTAAGTGTAAGTCTTGGTGAATTTGGACAAATATGTGTACCCAGGTCAGTGTGACGACAAGCAAGGCACAGAACCTTTCCCTTGTATCCCGGACCAGTCAACTGCATCCCACAGACTCAACACCAGGCAACCACTGATCTCACCACATTTTGTTCTTTCCTAGACTTTCTTACTTTTGTCACTCTTTTCATTTCTAATGTTGGTCATTTGACTCTCTTTTTGTCTCACAAAAAGGAGCCTATCAGTTGTGTTAGTCCCTTGGAATAACTAATTTGACCTTGCTGATTCTCTCTATTGTGTGTTTGTTTCCTATTTTATTGGTTTCTTCTGATCTCTGCATTATTTCCTTCTTTGGGTTTAATTTGCTGTTTATTTAAAGAAAACTTGTTGAGATTGATGGGAAGGTGATTGATTTTCAAGCTCATCTTTTTCTAATAGACAATAAATTTCCTTCTAAACACAGATTTTCTGTATTCCAGAAACTTTGATATACTGCATTTTTATTACCATTTACTTCAAAACATTTTAAAATCTCCACTGTGATTTCTTCATTCACTCACGAGTTATTTCAAAATATATTCATTTATTTTCAAATATGGGTGTTTTCTAATTATCTTTTTGTTACTAATTTTCAGTTTAATTCAGTTTGATGGTCAGAATGTATTTTGTATGGTCTCAATCTTTGAAAATTTTTTAGACTTGTTTTATTTTTAAATATTGGTAAGTGTTCTACATGTATACATGAAAGCATGTATATTAGGTGGTTGTTGTGCACAAAATTCTAAATAAGTAAATTAGGTTGATTGTCTTAACTGTGTTATCAAATCTTTTATATCTGTACTATTTTTTCTACTTGCTCTATTTCTTACTGAGAGGGTTGTAAAAATCTCTATCATTATGATTGTGGCTTTGCATATTTTTCAGAAAGAATTTTTTTTGTAAACAGTTAACACTCTGTTTATTATTTAGATATTTGAGGCAATATTATATGTACATTTATATGTAGATGTACATTTATAAATATTATTTTTCCACAGTGAAGTAAACCTCATTAATCTCATTATAAAATGACTCTCTTTAGCTCTAGTATTGCTTCTTGCTTTAAAGTCTATTGGATCATACCAACTATTTTCTTTTAAAATCTAATTTATTGATTTCATGCAATAAAACTCACCCTTTATACGTGTATAGCTTAATGAGTTTTGACAAATGTGTATAACCGTGTAAGTACTACCATGAGCAAGACATAGACTATTTCCATCACTCCATGGTATTCTTTCTTTCCTCTTTGGAGTCAATGCCATTTAACTATTTGTCCCACCATATTGCTTTTTCTCCTCTTTACTGCCTTCTTTCTAAATTATTATTTCAATCTTCCCTCTACTAGTTTCTTATAATCTACTTACTGTGTTATAACTTATGATGTTATTCACATTATAATTGGGATACAAAACATACATAATGAGTTTCTTAAAAAATGTATAAATTACTGACATATTCCTTTATTGGTTACCCTAGAGTTTACAACATGCTTTCTTGACTTATTAAATGCTTTTATCATGTCCCAGTTCATGCACGGATGATAGAACCCTTTAACTCTATTTACCTATTCCTGATATAGCTGTTGTTATTATTGGTTATTTAAATTATATTTATATTTCAAACAGTATAAGAATTTCTATTTAACATTGTATATTCACCTAGATTTACACATGTTAATTATTTTTCCTTCCATATATATTTGAGCTTCCATCTGAGACCATTTTCCCTCTCTCCGGTATTTCTTTTAGTTGTTGATTGTAAATTCTCTCCATTTTTGTCTGTAAGTATCTTTATCTTGCCTTTGTTTTTGAAGGATATTTTCCCTGAGCACAGGAGTTTGAAGTAACAGTTCTGTAGCTCTTTGAAGATATCACGCTATGGTTCTTTGGCTTTAATTTCTAGTGAGAGTCAACGAGCGGTAACAAGTATTTTAAATTCATCCTCTTTTGATATCTTCCATTTTTATTAGCCTTTAATCCATCTTATTATGATGTTATAATTGGGATTTATATTGCTTCTTGAATCTGTGGCTAAGTGTCTTTCCATAGTTTTTTAAAATATATTTTCAGTTATTAGATCGTCAAATACTGCTTCTGCCATGTTTTTTAGTCTCTTTAGCTAGGACTTCAATTACTTGTGAATAGAGCGTTTCACTACATTTGTTTGCCTCATACATTCTTTTCTGTACTTTTTCACTCATTTGTCTCCCTGTGTTTCTTCTTAATTATCTTCTGGTTCACCAATTTTCTCTTTGATTGTGTACAATCTGTAGTAACTTTATTCATTGAGTTCTTGAGTCTAGAATTTTAACTTGGTTCTTTGCTATAGTTTTTAGTTTGCAGAATTTTCAATCTTGTCTTATAATTCTCTGAAGATGTAAATCACAGCTATTTTAAGGTTAGCATCTCCTAATTTTATTATCTCTATCCCCCATTGATCTTTATCGCTTTTTCTCTCTCTCATTTAATTTTTTTGTCACATATTATCATAGGATGCCCTATTTTCAAAGAATCTAAATACTTTGATTTTTTATTTTGAAGTAATTTTAGATTTATAGAAGAGTTGCAAAAGAAGCCAAAGAATTCCCGTTTCCCTTTCATTCAGCTTCCCCCAATGTTAATATTTTACACAATTGTGGTACATTTATCAAAACTAAGAATTTAACAGCAATACAATAGTATTGACTAGAACTATAAGCTTCTATTCAGACTTCACCAGTTTTTCCACTGATGTTTTTCTCCTGCAGGATTTAATTTGGGATACCATGTTTTCTCCTCCAATGGGTAACAGATTCTCAGTCTTTTGTTTTTGTTTTGCATTACTTTGACATTGTGGAAGCATACTGGCTATAAGTCTTACAGACTTTCCCTCTATTTCGGTTTGTCTGATGTTTTCTCATGATTAAATGGGGGTTATGGATTTTGGCAAGGACATCACAGATGTACCCATATCATACCTTTTTATGAGGGGGGCATTGACAGGACTTATTACTAATGATGTTAACTTCCATCACTTTGTTAAAGTGGCATGTCCTAGGTTTCTCCACTGTAAAGCTACTACTTGTTCCCTTTTCGTACTCAATTCATTAGAAGTACATAACTAAGTCCAGCTCATACTCAAGGGTTGGGAAATTTGTGGGTACATAAAAAAACCATCATAATACTTAATAAATATTATGTAGGAGAAATCTTGAGGCTAGTCAGATGTCCTTTGCTCTTTAAAATTTCTCTCACTATTTCAGCATTTATCAGTAGGTCTTGACTGTAGATATTATCCCTAAGGTGTGCTAATGATGATTTTCTATTTCCTGTATTCCTTCTACATTTATTATTTGGTATTTTTGTCATAAAGATTTGTCCCTTCTCCTTCATTTATTTATTCAATCAGTTAATTCTGTTAGTATGAGCTCATGGATCTTTATTTTATTTTTTAGGTTACAACCCAATTCTTTCAATACTATGGTTACTTATTTTGTGCTCAAATTATTACATCTTTGGCCACATTAGCTCCTTCAGGTTTTTTATATATTCTCACCATATATATTTTTTTAATTTAGTTATTCTAATTGTTATGCAGGTATCTCATTGTGGTTTTAATTTTTGTTTCTCTGATGATGAATGATATTAAACATCTTTTCATATGCTTATTTACCTTCTGTATATCTTTTTTGTTTTTTATTTTGTAGTATCTTTTCTGATTCTATTTTGTCTACTTTTTTTATCAGGTTGTTTGTTTTCTTATTATCAAAATGTAAGAGTTTTGAATAAAAATTATTATATATGTGATCAGCAAATATTTTCTCTCAGTCTGTGGCCTGTCTTTTCCTTCACCTAATAGTGTCTTTTGCAGAGCAAAAAATATTTTTAATGTTGATAAAATTGATTTATCATTCTTTTTATATTATGGATTATGTTTTTGGTGTTGTGTTTAAGAACTTATTGTGAAACCCAAGATCACGTAAATGTCCCCCTGTGTAATCTCCCTGAAGTTTTAAAGTTTTGCATTTTGTAATTAGGTCTACAATTCATTTTGAGTTAATTGTTGTGTAAGGTCTGTGTTGAGGCTCATTGTTTAATATGCGAATAGTCACCTCTTTCAGCACCAATTGTTGAAAAGACTATCTCTTCCCCATTGAATTGAATTGCTTTTGTCACTTTGTCAAAAATCAGCCCACTATATTTGCATGGGTCAAATTTTGGGCTCCCTATTCTGCTTCATTGATTTATGTGCTATTTTTTTCTCTAACACCACACTGTCTTTATTACCGTGCCTTTGCAGTAAGTGTTGAAACAAGGTAGTGTGAGTCCTCCAACTCTGTTCTTTTTCCAGGTTGTTTTGGCTTATCTATTTCTTTGCCTTTCCACATAAATTTTGTAAAATTTTTAGAATCAGCTTAGAAAAGAATTCTACTGGGATTTGTAGTAGGATTACATTGAATTTACAGATCAAATTTGGGAGCATTGACATTTTAACAATATTGGGTCTTCA
Organism: Lepilemur ruficaudatus; assembly: GCA_963574885.1. NCBI lineage: Eukaryota > Metazoa > Chordata > Mammalia > Primates > Lepilemuridae > Lepilemur > Lepilemur ruficaudatus. The sequence continues at coordinate 30,999 of CAUYRT010026916.1, forward strand.
AATCCCTGAATACTGGGTAGCTCTCCATTTATTTAGGCCTTCTCTGATTTTTTTTTTTTTAAATCAGTGTTTTGTAGTTTTCAGCATATGGGATCCTGTGCATATTTGGTTAGACTTATACCTAGGCACTTCATATTTTTGATATGAAGTATTTATTATATATGGCATTTTTACTTTAAATTCCAATTGCTCATTGTTAATAGGTAGGAATGTGATTGATTTTATACCTTGTGTTATGTAACCTTCCTAAACTGGAGGTTTTTTATAGATTTTGAGAGATTTTCTACATACTCAATCATTTACCTGTAAATAGAAACTGTTTCATTTCCTCCTTTACACTACGAATGTATTTTGTTTTTTTACTTGCCTTGTTGTACAGGCTAGTACTTCCAGTGTGATACTGAACTGTGGGTGGTGAGAAAAAATATTCATTTCTTGTTTCTGATCTTATGAGCAAAGTATTTGATCTCTCATCAATACTTTCTCTCTCTCTAAATATACATACATAAATATTTGTAGAGATGCACTTTATTAGGTACAGTTTATTAGGTTAAGGGAATTATCTTGTATTTCTACTTTGCTGGGATTTGAATTTTGTCAGATGATTGTTCTGCATCTATTGAGATAATTATATAGCTTTTCTCATTTAGTCAGGTAATGTGGCAAAACCATCAACTAATTTTCAAATGTTAAAACAACCTTGCATTCCTGGAATAGATTTCAGTTAGTCATGATATATTACCCATTCTATATGCTGCTGAATTCATTTTGTTAATCTTTTGCTTAAAATTTTTGTGTTTATGTGTCTGATAATATTAATTTGTAGTTTTTTTTCTTTTAATGTCTTTGTTGATATTGTTTTTTTCTTCTTCTCGTATAATCTCTATTTCCTCTAAATTTTTTTCCTCCCTAATTGTTCGCTTGGGTGTGTCTTTCATATTGAATAATTTTCCAAATATCTGATGATTCTTAGTCATCCACACACATTTAAGATTTGGGTACTGAAAATCTCTGTGCTTGTGGGGCTTGTTTCCTGTGAACTTCACTGAAGGGTTGTCTGGCTAGGCATTTTCCATAAAGAATTCCAAATGTCAGTTTCTTTTAGTCTTTGTTTCTTTTTTCTTTATTTTTATATTGACCTTATCAGATTCCTCCGAAAAAATATTTCAATCTTTTAGTCTAGAAAGTATAAGCTTGGCTGGGGATCTCAATATTTGGTGTAAACACTTTAATTTTATGGCCCAGTTTTTAATATGGTATCCTGTTTTCTGGTGTCATAGATTTTCCATCTTTCCTCCTTCAGAGACTCCTCCTCTGATTGTATGTTGGTGAAGTGAAGAAGGGGGGGATAGAAAATGCTTTAAACAAACTTTCAATCTGCCCTGCTTTTAGCTCCACCTTTCCTCAGTTCTAGAAGGACATGGCACTGTCAACCCTGGAGAGTTTTTGGCAACTTACATTTTCCATGATACAAATCTGGTAGCCTCTGGCCTCCCATGGCCTTCTTAGGATTCAATATTTAGGAGTCTTTTAAGCCAGTTACTAGTCTTTTTTTATTTCCATCTTCTAAAATATTGCTGAGATGTCTCCTCTTTTATTCTCTTTGCCCTTGTGGGGCAAAAAAAAAAAAAAAAAATAGTTAATTTCATTTTAGTAGAATTTCAAAGGAGAACACAGTCTAATGAATGCACCAAACTAACCATTTTTACCTAGAGAATTCTATCACACTATACTGAGTCCTGCTGGCCACACTTGGGTTAGGGTTTAGTTTCCACATGTAAAAGAGGCATAAATGTCATGAGAATAGTTGTAGGTAGAAAAAGTGAGTTGATTTATTTTAAAGTAAAGGAGGAAAAAAAGTCCTGATAGGTGCCCTAAGAGGGGCCTTAAAGCTTTTCATAAAGATATATTTGCTTGTTTGTTTATTAACAACCCAATTCTGTATCTTTCGGCCCCCATGCAAAGTTTTCTTGACATGAAGATCCCATAGGGCATCTTCAGAATTGAACCATGAATAATTAGTCTCTGTAGGGGAGCACGACAAACTGTTCCCAGAGAAGCTTGGGGACTTGCTTCTGCTTTCCTATGACTCCTATTCTCGAAGGATTGACATTTAATGAGCCCAACCTCTTCACCTTGCCAGACAGACCAGACCGCCCTGCCTCCCTGCTGCCCCTGCCACAGTGCTCCTCTAGTAACTCTTCCTACCACACTCAGAAAGATGTCTCCACAAGGAAAGGAGTCATTTATATAACGTTTTTTTTCTCTTGTACCCTTAGTGCTTAGCAAATTACCAGGCACTGTTCAGGTAACTCATAAACACCTCTTGAATAGATTGAATCATAAAAGTGTCATCAAAAAGATACAAACCAACTCAGTGCAGCCCGCTGATGGCTTATATTGTACGCTGCTATAAAGATATCATAGTTTCTTCACTTCTAAGTTGTCCACGTGAGAAAATGTGATTAGAGAAAAACCTTTTTATCCAACATGATCAGGATGGGTGGAGATTTTTAAGCCAAAAAGAAAAGAAATCTGTTAATGTAAGGACTCTCCCCCTCTCTCTCTCTCTCTCACACACACACACACACAATGCATTCATTCCTTCCTCATTTACTTTAACCTAAAATGTATAAAGATATACCCATTCACCAATCGATTTGGGTAGGGCTAAGACCTTTTCTTTGAATGTGAGTCTAACTGGAGTAGACTTTGCCTTTCTTCTATAGTTGTGATGGTTGACATATGTATGAACTTGTGCTGCTGGGTGCTCAGATGAAATGTTATTTCTGGGTGTATCTCTGAGGATGTTTCCAGATGAGATTAGCATTTGGATCAGTGGACTCAGTAAAGCAGATCACCCTCCCCAATGTATGTGGGCATCATCCAATCTGCTGAGGTCCTGAATAGAATAAAAGAAGGAGGAAGGAAGAATTTGCCCCTTTTGCTTCCTGTCTGCCTGTAGGAGCTGGACATCTCTTCTTTTCTGGCCCTCAGACTGGGATTTACACCACTTGTTTCCCCGGTTCTCAGGCTTTCAGATTCTAATTGAATTATATCACTGGCTTCTTTGGGTTTCCATCTTGCAGACAGCGGATTGTAGGATTTCTTGGCCTCCATCATTGCATGAGCCAGTTCCTCATAACCACATAATAAATCCTATATATACGCATATATATCTCTCCCCTTTTAGTATGTATGGATATATCGTGTTATATGTATCTCCTATTGGTTCTGCTTCTGTGGAAAATGCTGACAAATACAATAAATCACATCCACAATGCACCATGCATGATATTCAGCTCTGTTTCTTTAGACTCTAGATGCTGGTAAAGTCATTTTAATGAAGTCATCTTAGTTTTTATAAGTTTCTTTCCACCATTAATTTAAAACGAGTCTTGCCCATGCCTAATATAGTAGAAACTATTTAATTTGACTCAACTTGTTATCAAGTTTTTCCAGACATTTCATTTAGTTCTTACAAGAAAAAAAAAAGAAAAAGAAAAATCTTGGGGGTTATTTTAGTTCTCTATTGTTGCAGTAACAAATTACCACAAATTTAGTGGCTTAAAACAACACACATTTATTATGTTACAAATCTGTGGGTTAAAAGTCCAGCACAATTCTCACTGGGCTAAAATCGAGGTTGGACTATATTTCTTTCTAGAAGCTCTAGAGGAGGATATGTTTCCTTGCCATCAGCTTTCTTTGGCTTAGGGCTCACTTCCTCCATCTTTAAAGCCAGCAAAGTCAAGCTGATTCCTCCTCGTGCTGCTGTCTATTTGGTTCTCTAACTTCTTCTAACCTCTTCTACTTTTAAGGGTGCTCGTGATTACATTGGGCCCACCTAAATAATTCAGGATCATCTTCCTTTAGAAGAGGAAGATGATTAGCAACCTTAATTCCCCTTTGTCATGTAATCTAACATATTTGTTGGCACTGGGATAAAGAGATGGGCATCTTTGGAGGACCATTATTCTGCTTACCACAGAGCTCATACTTGTTTTACTTTGATTTACATTCTCTCGAGCAAATTGCATAATTGCCAGTGTAAAACAGGTTTGAAAGCTGTTATAGACTCAATGTTTGTGCTGCCCCTTCTCCCAAATTCATATGTCAAAATCCTAATTCCTAAAGGGCTATATTTGGAGATGGGTCTTCTAATGAAGTAATAAAGGTTAAAGTAAGGGTGGGGCCCTGATCCAAGAGGGTTAGTGTCCTTATAAGACACCAGAGTTTACTCTCTCTCTCTCTTTCTCTCTGTTCACACACACACACACACACACACCAAGGAAAGGCCCTGTGAGGACACAGTGAGAGGGTGGTTGACTGTAGTCCAGGAAGAGAGTCCACACCAGAAACCACTAGAGTCTTGATCTTGGACTTCTAGCCTCCAGAGCTGTGAGAAAATAACTTCCTGTTGTCTAAGCCAGCCACTCTATGGGTTTTGTGTGGCAGCTTAAGCAGACTAAGACAGGAGCAAACACCACTGACCCTTGGTCAGTGTAACCCTCAAATGATTGGAGCAGAAGTACATAGAAAGACTAGCCTATGATCAGGGAATAGTCAACATACTTCAGCATCCATTGGGATTTTTTTTAAAGGAAATGAAGAGCATTAGTTAAGCCAGTGAGTTGGTAAAGAAGACGATGGGTGAGAAAGCTTCTCTTGTTAATTCATCCTTTACTCTTCGTGGACCTTCTCTTAAGTGTTTGACACCCACAATGTACACAGAGAATTAAATTATAAGCAAATGTATTGGCAGTGTGTGTGTGTGTGTGGGGGGGGTGTATACACATTTTTATTCTGGTGAGGGAGTCTATAGCTTTCATCTCATCTGAAAAAATTTTTACCCAGAAAAGACTAATCCTCACCATAATCTGCCCTCTGTTTTTGTCATTGGGGTTCAGTCTATTTCCACTCTTAAGTTGTACATCGTCGATACTTCCATAGCAGGAGTTATAACTAATAGATGTTTCAACCAACCCATAGCACTTACCACTATGCCTGGCACATAGCTTGTGCTCAATAAATACTAACTTATTTCTGAGTTGGACCATTACATTTGTGAGTTGAACAGTTGCAGAGTTAATGACCTAACCAGACTGTTTCAGTTTCAGCCACTTTACTCTAAAAAAGCTAAATATGTTTATAATAATATAGTGCTTATAGAGCTTCTTGCCAAGTGGTGACATTTCATCTTTTAAGAGGAAAAAGAACCTCTAATTCATTTTTTAAAACTTGTTTTGGAATTTTTAAGAGGTGTTCTAGTATTCTGCGGTCAGATTATACTCACGTCTCAATTGTATCGCAGTGCTATAGACTCAGAGTTGGCACCAATGCCTTGTTGAAAATATCAGTGGTAAGAGACCTACTACTGAGAATTTTATGAGCACAAATGAGGGCCCCTAAGAGGAACCAGGGGTGAGAAGTTTACTGATTACAAGGCTGCTCTGTCTAGAAATTTAAATAGTCTGGCCATTTAGATTCATTAGATTTGTGATTTAAACCTCTGAAATACCTTCCCGTTAACAGCAATGGAAGAGTTTTTGGATTTTGTTTCTCCACTGACTTCTCACTGGAGCTGATGGACACTGTTGTGCAATGTGTTTGCAATTACTGAATGGCTGGGGGGCTTGTGTCTTAGTGTGTGCTTCAGCAATGCAGAGTGACACACCGTCTCCTTGGTCTTGGAAGAGGCTGACATTTTTTCTTCTTCATAGTACTAAGAATTCCAGAATCATCCACCAAGAATTGGATGGAAACTTAGGGGGTCATTATATCCAACTTCCTACCCACTACAAGAATTCCTTCTACCACAGTGTATTTTAACGGTTCTTAAACTACAAGTCATTGTGAGAAAGAAATTTTACACCACAACCAAGCACACATGTGTCTGTGCACGCACATGCACACAAACACATTTTGGGAAAAAGTTCAAAATACAATTACTATATACAATATATACCAATAGTATAAATTTTATTCTGTTTATTGACAACTGCTAGTTATTAATTTTATTCTAATTTCTTATATTTTATTGTATTCTGATCATGTGTGTGATATAAGATATGAAAGACATAAGATATATATTAATGCTGAGTTAACTGAGTACCAAGTGAGTTGGTTGAGTACCAACTAAATTGATCTCATGTCTCACTAATGTGTTGCGACTTGCAGTTTAAAAACATGGGACTGCAGAATTGCTGGCAGATGTTTGATCATTCAGTCTTCACTTGAGCAAATTACAACTTTGAGGAGTTTAATACTTTATGAGCAGTGTTCACATGTGTAATGCTTTTTTTAAGTTTTAAAGTGTTTAGTTGACAAGTAAAGATTGAATATATCCAAGGTGTACGACACAGTGATTACATACATATACATATACATTGTGTAATGATTTCCACAATCAAATTAGTTAACACATCCATCACCACCCATGATGTACATCAGATTCCCAGAACTTGTTCATCCTATAGCTGAAAGCTTGCATTTTTTGATCAATATCTCCTCATTTCCTCTACCACCCACCTGCTAGTAACTACTCTACTCTCTGCTTCTGTGAGCTCAACATTTTTTTAGATGCTATACATAAGTGAGATCACACAGTATTTATCTTTCTATGTCTGGCTATTTCACTTAGCTGAATACCCTACAGGTTTATCTATGTTGTCACAAATTTTCAAGAAGGAAATCCTGCCATTTGTGAAATAGTTTTTTGAGAACTAGCTTCCAATAGTGGCTGCTTATGTCATGCACTGGGCTATGTTCTGGGATAAAGCATTTCTCCCTTTAAGAAATGTTCCCTCTAAGTCAGACTTGAACCTGGGCATGGCCTGAATCTCAAGATGTGGAGAACCATGTGGCCATAAGACTAGCAGATTCTTCTATACAATTAGGGCTCTCCCTTGTTCTGTGCAAATTTAGGATCCTAAGGCACTACTACTCTTAGTTGAAATTCCATTTTTATGAGGCAAAAATACCCTCAAAACTTGTAAGTAATCTGATTAAATAAATTTTAGGGATGTTGAAGATATGGTCTAATGTCTACTTACAATATTTGCATTATTAATGTAGTTATTTTATATACATTATATTTATATATGATGTAGTATAATGTGAACAATATTATATAAAATGATATGTTAGCTTATAATTTTTTTTACTATCACATTTCATGGAAGGACTTTATTTAATTCCATATGACTCTTCGAAGTCACTTTTTGGTCATTTTTACTTTGTGAGTCATCTAAGAAAAATGTGTGGAGTGAATCAACTTTATTCCCATCTAAGTTATTTGAGATTCAAAGCTTTTTGTACCCATGACGCTGTCACTATACATTTTATTCTAAGCTATCAATACCCATTATCATAGCATTTCTTTCCTTCTTTATGTGTAATATTTACATAGCAGCTGCTTACTAAATTGTTTTTTATAATAACTTGAGATATAGTTCACATACGATACAATTAGTCCATTTACAGTGTATAAATCGATGGCTTTAGTATAGTCACGGAGCCTCCCAACCCTCCAGCCCTAGGCAAACACCGGTGTACTTTCTATCTCTATGGATTTGCATATTCTGGGCATTTCATATAGATATAATTATGTAATATGTTTCTTTGTGACTGGCATCTTTCATTTAGCATTATGTTTTCCAGGTCCATCCATGTTATTGAATGTATTGGTATTTCATTCCTTTTTATTTAAATTTGTATTTAAAGTCATCTTTAAAGGGCTTGTTTAAAATGATAAGCAGTGCTTCTGTCTGAAAATCATACCCACCACCAGATATAATTACCGAATCTGAATTAAATTCCCTTTTCCTCCTTTTAAAAATCCAATGCTGTCAAATAGCCTCTATCACTTTGAAAATCAACATTAAGTACATTTCAGGCAATATATCTTGACAAATAGTTCTTTGTTCCAAATAATGAGGAGTCCTCTAATATGAAAGACCTTTTAAGCCATTGAAAATAAGACAACTTTCCTTGTTCTGAGAAATAATTTGGGAGAAAACCCTTTGTATCTTTGGGAATATGTATCATATAGTGGACATCAAAGGGATTGTGTGATTTTGTAGTCAACAAGGGGGCAGAAAGTAAAATTTCTTGAAAACTTACTGAAAGTCAGATACTGTGCTTGGCACTCCATATATTTTACCTTATTTAATATTCACAGTACCCCATGAGGCAGGAAATATTATCTTCATTTTGTAAATAGGGAAATTGAGAGTTGGTGTTGAGAAGTGTGGGGGGAGGGATCAGACCTTTTCCTGTACACTATGCCTGATCTCCCTCTTTCTATCAGTCTGATTGCACAAATATGTGTTTTATTCACTACTATGGTCTGAATGTGTCCCCCTCAAATTTATACGTTGAAATTTAATGGCCAGTGTGATAATATTAAGACTTAAGTGGGGCCTTTTAGGAGGTTATTGTGTCATGAGGGCAGAATTCTCATGGATGGGATTAGTGCTCTTATAAAAGGACTGGAAGGAGTGGATTCACTCTCTTCTGCTTGCCCACCATGTGAGAACACAGGATGCAGACTTTGTCCCCTTTTTACCTTTCCGCCTTCTGCCATGTGAGGATGCCACAAAGAGCCCTCACACCAAGCCTGCCAGCACCTTGACGTTGGACTTCCCAGCCAAGTGGACCCCTAAGGCTGTGACATTGAGTTGAGAAAAAGCACTGTGAAAACAAACAAACAAAAACAAATGAATGTCTAAAGATGGTACACAGTAACAACTATATATATATATATATATATATATATATATATATACACATATATATATTTTTTTGAGACAAAGTCTCACAGTTTTGCCCAGGCTAGAGTGCCGTGGCATCAGCCTAGCTCACAGCAACCTGAAACTCCTGGGCTCAAGCAATCCTTCTGCCTCAGCCTCCCGAGTAGCTGGGACTACAGACATGCACCACCATGCCTGGCTAATTTTTCTATATAATTTTAGTTGGCCAATTAAATTCTTTCTATTTTTTTTTTTTAAGTAGAGACGGGGTATCGCTCTTGCTCAGGCTGGTTTCAAACTCCTGACCTTGAGCAATCCTCCTGCCTCGGCCTCCCAGAGTGCTAGGATTACGGGCATGAACCACCGTGCCCGGCTGTGAATCATGTGCTTTAAATGAGTGAATTCTTTGGTATGTGAATTACATCTTAATAAGGCTATTTAAAAAAAAAAAAAACATAAATTTAGGAGGTTTTAAAGAGTTCAGCTGCTAAATAAAATTTGAAGGCCAGTGATTATAGGGGAAAAATTAAATATTGCTAAAACGTATAAACCACATAACGTAGCATCTGAATGCGTTTACCTTTTAGGGGCTTCCTAAAATCCCAAGGACACTCCCCTCTAGCTAAAGTTTGTCTGTGGCGCTCAGAGCTGGTGGCCAGACCCTGCAACCTTCCTCTGGGGTTGGCCAGAGTTGCCCGGGGTGTGGAGACCCTCAGAGCTTGAAGGCTCCCACCAGGCTGTGGCTGGGTGCCGGTGGCTCGGGGCCAGGCTGGGCTGCCAGGGGCCGCCGCGCACAAGTACCTGGCAATGGCTCCGCAAACCTCTGCAGCTCTCGAGAAAGCTGACTGGACCGAGAGACAATGCTGGACATGGCATTGGCCCCGTTCTAGAGTGGGCTATTGGGGGGACACTCAAGGCCCAGGCCCTGGGGACATGCAGGTGGGCAGTTCCCAGGCATTTGCACAGAATTCTTGGGTTTCTGGGTAAGAATGAATAAAAGATCTAAAATTATGGACAATAAACAGTCTGAAGACCTTCCATCTCCAGCTCAGGGAAGCAGCACCCCAGCTTGGTAACTCGAGGGGCAGCAGCAAGTGGCGGCTGCCGTGTCCAGGGCTGCCTACGGGGTGGGGGCAGCTCCCAACACTGAAGACTCGGGACCGAGAGCCTGGAGCACAGGCCATGGCACAAAGGCCAAACTGGAGAACCAGACTCGATGCCCAAACTCAGTGGCTCCCAAATAACAGCAGAAAGGGCTGCACACCACCCTCCACCCAGGGACTTTCTTTTGGAAATGTCACGGTGTCCCTGCTGTCAGCTCGTCACCCAGGGGAAGCCCCTCGAGCGCAGGCTCATCTCCCTGCCCTTGGATCAGGCTGTCCTGGGATGCTTTGATCCAGGCATGGCTGGAGCAAAGCTGTGCCATCTCCAAAGTTGCCCTGAAGAGCTGCTGGCCTTCCTCCGGCCACCCGAGGAAGCGGTTCTACCCCAGAGGAGATTAAAGCCCCATGGGGGGAGCCAAGTGAGGCCATGGGGCTGACACCCCCATCAGAGCAGCCTCAGGACCTGGGCCACAGAGGGGCCACCACGCAGACTGCTGAGCCCTGGAATACCAGCTTCGAGTGCTGTGGTGGGGCCTGTGTGCAGATGACTGATTCTTGGAAAGCCTGCAGTGGCTGTGTCCCCACTACCCTCCAGGAACCCCCGTTTCCCCCAAACGCCACTGCTTCGTGCTCAACGCCTAGTGTGGTGTCTTTTCCGCTGTGGGATGCGCCCCATGCACCGTGACGTCAATGCAGTGGGTTGCACCATCCACAGTGGGGGTGTCACCTCCACTTTCACTGTCGGGAGTTAGCTACGCTCCCAGCAAAACAGGTCCCAGGCAGGGTTATCGCAAGAGATTTGGAAATAATAGAAATAGAGGAATAATAGGGACAGAAATAACTGAGACAGAGACACAGTATAGTTTAAAGCGATGGGGAAGTCGGGTCCTCCAGTATTCCCATGAGCCGTGCAGCCCTGAGTGAAGTCCCGCATCAGTATTTATTGGTGCAGCAATTAGTTGCCAGTGGTTACAGATTTATGAGTACAGATCATTCGTTTAGGTTTTAAGGCTCCCCAAAAGTTTCTAGAGATCCCTTAATTAACTCTATCTACATGAGCAAATGGTTACAAAATTCTTGTAAGATAAACTTCTAAGCCCTAAGATAAAATTGTCAATTAGCAGAAAAGCTAAATGGAAATATAGAGGCTATATATTTCTTTATCTAGTTTCTTATTAACTGAGATAAGGGGTAAGGAGGAAAGCAGGAACTGTCCTTGAGACAAAGTGGCTTTAGCTGCAGGTGTCTGCAGGGCTGGCACTCTTGGATCAATCCTCAACCTGTGACCCCATGACCAGCTCTGTCTTACACAAGCGTCAGGCGCAGCCTCCAGGTCTCCCCTCTGACCGGTGAGATGCCCCCTGTTGCTAGGCAGCTTCTGGTCTGTGAACTAACACAGATTCCTTCGAGGCAAAGCCCTGCAAAACTCCCGAAACCTTTCATGTCTCTTATCTTCCAACATTTCACAGAGTGAGAACAGCAGAGAATAAATACAGAACCGAATACACAGACACAGAGTGACTAGAAGATATCTGAGCACACCGCTTTTGGCAAGGCCGAGTACTGTGTTGTGAATCTGTCTTCAGTACAAAGGTGTGGCCCTGCCTGGCCAAGGGAGTCCCTTTGTCCACTGAGAGGGTCTGGCAGGGCCATGCAGGCCCCTGTGTCCCCCAATCTTCCTGCCTTCCCCCTGCAGCCTGCCCATCTGGCTGGACACATCACTCCCCGCTCTGCCCTGTGTCCCCAGGGCTTGCGCTGGCCCCTCTGAGGGCCACCAGGACCCAGCCTAATAGAAGTGACCCTGGGTGGGGCTCCTGGACCCCCCAAAGCCGAGGCTGAGCACAGTGCCTCGCCCTGCTCCAGCCACACCCAGCCCACCCCTCCCTGCACCCCATTCTGAGAAGCAGGAAAACAGAGCAGCCAGAACCCAGAGCCCCCCATGCCCGCCCACCTGCCTCTGGCCCCAGCCCGCTTGCTCTCATCTAAGGACAAACACAAATTCTTAAATGCTTTAAATAAATCTTAATTCCCTAGTCCAGAAAGAGAAAGGAATGCTCACCCCAGGCCTTTTATTTGAGCATTGACTTTTAAAAAACTATGGGAATGTGAATTCTTTCTTGCCCCTTGAGATGGACATAAACCTGTTACAAGCTGAACAATACTCCTGCCAGCACCACAGCCAGGGCCTGGGACCACCCAGCCCCTCCCGTGTCCTTGGAGGGCAGGAGCCCAACGTCACAGGCACCTGGCTCCCAGCTGCAAACTTGCCTCCTGTTGTAAAGAGGAGAAACCTGCCTTCCCTTCAGATAAGCCAATTAACTGGCACAGGTGGCCACCCCACTCCGCAGCCTGCTGAATTCGGGATGAACATCGAGTGGCCAGTGATGCCGTCAAATCCTCTTACCAAGGACACACTCCCGCCCGTCATATGGCCAGTGCACCTGCCATGAACCCCTGAGCTTCCCTGGTGGGTGCCGTCCTCCACCCCAGACACCTCCAGGCTGGTGTACGCAGAGGGAGACCGCACCCAAGGCCTGTGCCCAGCAGCCTGGGTGTCAAAGCCACCCCTCCCAGCCCTCACCCTCCTCTCACTGCGGGTCCCCCACATAGAGCCGTCCCACTCCCAGAACCCAGACCCCGTCAGCCACAACAGGGTGTGGGGCTGGGGACAGAGAGCAGCCGGCTGTGGGACTTCCAGCGCACCAGCTGCCTCAGCCACCCGAGAAGGCCCTGCTGCCAGACCGGCCAAGATGGATCGTCTCACAGGTCAGGGCTGCCACGGAGCCCGGGAGCCCCTGGGAGAGACAACAGCTCCAGCCCCCATTTCTGCCCGTCACCCAGATCCCCAGATGGCAGCCTCGTGCGCCGGCCACCCCCAGCCCCACCCGGCTTCTACTTGGGCAGCCGTGAAGGTGGGGGGCCACAGCCCTGCCCAGACCCCAATGGAGCTCGGGGGATCGGTGGTCATTCAGAGGCTGAAGGAGAGGGCTGGCCCTTCCCTGTGGCCAAGCGCGTCCTGGCGCCTCCTTCCTCGGTGGGGCCTGTTCCACAGAGCTTGAGAAACAGGAGGCTTGCACAGCACTTCCAACTCGGCCTCCCAGAAGCTCCCGCGGCTCTGACCAGCCCCAGGGCAAAACCCTCGTCTGAGAAATGTGCCCGGGAAGAGCGCGAGCCCTGCACACCCTGGCACACCCTGGCGGCTGCCTGGACCTCTGCCGGCCCAGCCCTAGGCCAACACTCTCCTCCCACCCCGGCCCTGGCCTGGGGCGGGCTGCAGTTCTAGGTCAGCACAAAGACCTGCAGCCTCTGGCCACGGTGGCCCCACCAGGGCCACAGAGACCACCAGGGCCTCCCGGGCCAGAGCCTGCACTGCTGGCCTGTGGCTGAGGAGTGGAGAGCACTGTCTCGGAGAACTGCCTGAGACACCCCCAAACGACACATTCTGCAAGGAGGGGCCCAGCTGACACCTGGAAGGTCTCCCTGAGCTCTGTCTCCAGGTGGCCGACCACAGGGCTGGGCACTCAGAGGGCACGTGGCCTCCCACAGGCTCCACGCCACATCTTCTCCATGCAAGAGTCCCCCAGGGGAATGCCCCAAAGTCAAGGGTCACCCCAAACCCTGCAGTAGCTGAGAAGTTTGTGCCTTAATCATCACAAGCCAGGAGACCTCTCTGGGCATGACTCAAGTGGGCACTTTGCAGCCGAGAGTCCCCGGGGGGGTCCAGGTCTCCTTGCCCAGCAGGCAGGGCTCTCTACGCTGGAGGCCGGGCCTGGGCCCCACTCGGGTGGGCAAAGACTCCGATCTCTGCTCCAGGCAGCTGCTCTGACCACCCAGGTTGCTGGGCAGGACCACCAGGCTGCACCACTAACCCTCCGTGGGGTGTGTCCACTCCCGCTGCCTGTCCACGGGCTGGAGCCTGGCCAAGAGTGTGAGCCTCCGAGGCTTGTGCAGTTCTGGGAAAATAAACAAGAGGCCAGGAGAGGTCAGTGCCGTCCAGGGCTGTGGGGGAGACTCGGGCCCACTCTCCCGGGGTCTTTGCGCTGCGACCATGTGCTCAAAGTAGCCTGGGATGCTCGGGGCTGCTGCCACCTGCCCAGCCTTTGTGTCAGGAAGTGCAGCCTGCGCGGCAGTGGCAGGAAACCTGTCCTGCCGGCACGAGACCAGGGGCCCAGGAGCCGTGCCCGGGGCTACCCCAGGCCCTTGAGCCACAATGCCCAGCCAGGTTGTGCCCACAGAGGCTGGGCGGGGGTCCGCGTGGGTGTGCCCTGGCTACCCACTGCTGGCCACCTCAGGGGGCCCCAGGGCAGCCCCAGGGCCAGGGAACTCGGCCCCAGCTAATGGGGCCAGCTGACCTGCCAGCCTCCACACCACTTCTTCATGACGTGGAGACAACGTCCACCAGAGGAGGTCCCCAGTACGGTCTGGGAAGAGGAGGGTGACCCTCCCGCCCCTCGGCCGTGTGACGGAGGTCCCATCCGCAAGCAGCCCTGGCGGCTGGCCTGAGTCACGCCTTAGAAGAAGTTGATGTTGGCGACTGTGGGCGCCACGGGGAGGCAGAGGGCTTGGGGAGCGCTCAGGGCCCTGGTCCAAACTGCACCAGGATCTCCCAAACCGGGGCTGGGGGGGTGAGGCGCAAACGGGGGCTGAGCCGGTGAGTGAAGCGCAAAGCATTTCTCGGTCACACTCGCCTCCCTCCAAACCTAAACTCCCCTCTGCTTGTCGAAGGGAAAGCCGCATGCCAGGTTTCAACCTCGCACCGTGCACGGTCCATGGCGGGCAGGGACAGGCGCCAGACTTGCGGGGGACTTGCTCCTGCATGCGCAGCCCCCACCCCGCCAGCATCGTTCCAGTGCACTCGCTAGTGGCCCTGACGAGTGCCAAGGGCTCGCGCCCCCATGTGCTCCTGCAGACACCGGAGGGCCGTGGGAAGGCGAGCCCTGGAGGTCCCGGACCCCGCCCAGGCCATCAGCCCAGACGCCCGAGAGGCCCCCCCGCCTTGGTGCTGGGGGTGCAGCTTTCTCACCAAGCCCCACACACCCCCAAATCCAGAACCAGCGCAGGCCGGGCAGGACCAGGAGGGTTACTCCCCTGTCCGGACCGAAGCCAGAGGAGGTTGAATTTGGGAACGGATACATAAGAATATGCCCCAATCCCAAGCAACTTCCTTTTAAAAACAAACACAACTCATTTCTGTCAGCCTGTTGGACCATCCAAGCCTTAACACACCTCTGTCCACCTGCAAGGGCCCGGCCGCTGCCCTCTGCCTTACCTCTGTGAGCCGCCCAACGTGGACAGCATCCTGACCTCCATCCAGGCGAGGCCGGGGCTCCAGGCAGCAGAGCTGTGGCACAGAAAACTGGAATCCCTCAGCACTCACCTGCCGGCTCAGGCAGCGGCCACTCCCTCTGCCCTGGCCTCTCCTTGAGGGCCGACCCGCTGTCCTGGGCAGAACCCGCCCAGGGCTCAGTCCCTGGTCTCACCAGGCGGGACGCTGGCAGCTGACCACCAGGCCAGGGGGGCGGCTGCTCACCCACCCACCCACAGGGGTCAGGGCCGTCCCTACCCGGCGGGACAGGCCTGGGGGGCCCAGAACCCAGGACACCAATGAATATCCTCACCTGGGTTTGTGTGCGAGATGAAGGCCAGCTCAGGGTTCTGAGGATGAGTGTGGGAAACACGGGATCAAATTCTAGAGGCTCCTCCTCCTCCGGCTTTGCAGGAGGTGAAACTCTGGCCACTTCCAAACCTTGAGCTGGGAAAAACTTTCAAACAAGGAGGCTGAAGTAGAAAACAAATACAAATATTGATTTAGATTTTATTGCGTCAAAGTTCATTTATTTCTTCAGGAAACAGACATAATTCTGAGGCAAACAACAAACCAGGGAAACGTTTGCAACATTTTGACGAAGTGTTAAGTCCACGCAAAGGAAGGTTTTCTCCAAGCCAAGTAGAAAAAGACAAATGCCACAGAACAACCGACCCCGACTCCTTGGGGCCCCTCGCCCTCGCCAGCCAGCCCTGGTGTCCGCAGCCTTCCTCCTCGGTGCCTGTGGATGTCAGTACCGCTGGACACCCTCCCCTGCGTGGCTCAGCTGGCCCGGCCAGACACTGCCTTCCCGCAACACCCCTCTGTCCAGGCCAACGGAGCCCCGAGTCCCAGATGGCCAAGCCCGTGGCGGCCTCCACTCCAGCCAGTGTGTGGCGTAGGGGCCGGCATGGGCCCCACTGTGGCCACTGAGGTAGGATGGGCCAAGGGGCTCGGAGGGGAGAGCCCCGGCCTTCCTGCCACCCAGAGAGCAGCGTGGACATGGGCTGCCGGAGACGCTCCCTGCAGGGCGCCCACAGCCCCCTCCCGCCCGGCTCAGCCCCCGCAGGCACCTGCCCCGCTCCCCGAGAGCACCCACCACCTCCCTGCCCCGTTCACTCCACTTGCACCCTGGCCGGGCAGTGTCCTCTGAGCTCAGTGCAGGCCCCTCCGCAGACCCCCAGAGCAGCCCCCCAGGGCCTGCGAGCTGGGGTGGCAGAGCGGCTCTCCTGGTGCCAATGCAGGCAGGTGGGCCACAGGGCCTCACTGCTCCACCAGACGCTTCCACTGTCCAGAGAAACTGGGGGGGCATGTTCTGCTTTTAGGGGGGACCCTGCTTTGCTTTCCCTCCCACTCTGCCCAGGATTCCACAGACTCGGCCCAGAAACAAGACGATCACGCCTCGTGTGTCCGGACCCCAAAGCCACTGAGGCCAGAACCTGGTTCCTCCCTCCCAGGTAGGGTCCCCGGCTCCCCAGTCCCCAGTGACTCTGTGGCCTGGGCAAAAAGAGAAGGGGGGGGCCCCTGCCACCAGCCACTTTCGCCCACCGGGCAGAACCTGCAATGCAGTGTGCACGGGGCAGGGCCCTGGCCCAGGCAGGGGCAGGGGACGGAGGCCCGGCCGGCCAGAGGGAGGCGGCCACCTGTGAGGGTCCCAGAGCCCCACTGAGACTGAGGGTCTGCTGTTCCTCGGGTAGATGGTGCCTCGGCAGCACCGATAAAATGCACAGGAAGTTGTCAGAGCAGACACCACACCTCGGGGCCGCTGGAGGTCCCCACAGCCACCCCCACCCTGCCAGCCCACCGCCACTTTGTGTACGTGACGGTTGCACGTGCCTGGGGCTCTGCTCTCCCCCTCATCCTGTGGGTTGCCATGTGCCCAGGTGCGTGGCCTGGGTCCCACTGGGAAGGACGCGTCTCGGCCAAACCCAAGACGGTGGAGGGAGAGCGGCCGGGGGGCAGCAGAGCCCACACTTCCTTCTCCAGGGGACAAGCCCAGCACCACCTTGGGGCAGGTGACGGCGGCAGAGCAGACACAGAGTCAATTCTGAGCCTCTGGATTTCAGAGCCCAGGTTCGGGACTCGGGAAGGAAAAGCTTTCTGTCCCCGAGCAGGACAGTGGGTGACGATGGACCATGGGCTGGCAGGACCCGTGGCAGGAGGGGCTCCAGTCTGGAGGCTCCTTCCAGCCCATCCCTCACCAGCCCAGGGCTCAGCAGGGGCGGGCAGGAGGCCCCAGGTCACAGTCCCCACACCCCGTGTCCCGGAGAGTACGCCGCTCCCTGGTCTCTGCTTTCCAGAGTCTAAGGGTGAATTCTCTCTACCGAGCAGAGCAGGTTTCACCCTTCCACTGGTCACCTCGACACCTCTGGCCACCTCGACACCTCTGGCCACCTGCACTCCCATCCCCCTCACTGTCCCGCGGGCCCCGTGGCTGTGGAACCCAGAAGGTGGCTCCAGGTGCTGTGCACTCTGCCCAGAACAAAGGAAACATCATCTCACTTCCTGAGGAGCCCCAGAGAACTGTGTTCACACACCTGCTGGCCCAGGGCCAGCGGGGACAGGGCCATCCGCCTGGCAGGTGTGGGCAAGTCAGGGCCAGTGTAGCCGACTGCAGCCCTGCCCATGGGCACCCGGACATGGTCCTGCCCACGGGCACCCGGGGCTGGTGAGGACGCCTGGGCTCTGGCCCGTGTCCAGACCATGTCCAGGCACACCCAGGAAGCTCCCCCCGGCCTGCACACCAGCACTGTTCTAGAAACTTTACAGTGACTCTGTGTGCCCGGTGGGGCAGCTGGGAAGACACAGCTGGTGCTTGCTGAAGGGGCTGGCACTGCAGAAAAGTGGGGTGCAGCGGGTGGAACCGCCCACAAGTGTGAGGCTGCCTGAGCCTCAGGCCTGCCGTGGTGGGGCCTCCCAGGCCCTGAGCCTGTGCCCAGACCGGCCCCAGCGTCTCCTCCCCAGACCCCTCAGGTCCAGGGGCAGTCCTGGGGGCACCACCGCCAGGGACCAGGGACCTGCATCTGCCCACGGGTGGGGGGCAGAGAGTGGGCTGAGATGAGGGGGGCTTCTGACCGCCTGCCAGAGTGAGGAGGGGGCCGTCCCAGGACCCGTGGGCCCCCGAGTAAAAGTGACAGGTGGGCTCAAGTCTGGGTGCTATACCAGGAGGGACCAGGCCCAGGGCCCAGGTGTCCTCCCAGGACAGCCTCCTGTGGGCCTGCCGCCCACATGCCCCAACACGGGTGACTTGAGCCCCTGCTCCAGCCCAAGAGCCCCCAGCCCTCCCGGCCAGAGTGGCACTGCAGTGCAACGGTTTGCTCTGGGCGGCCCTGGCCAGCTGCTCCAGGGAAGGGTTCTCTTTCTAACTCCTGTGGGCCACCTGGGAGGGGCCCAGCTACCACCAGGCAGCTTCCGGGTCTCAGACGTTCAGCAACACCCCAAGGGACTTCGGCCGAGGGCAGGGGCCTTCTGGGGTCCCTGATGCCCAGAGGCAGCAGGACGGGACCTGAACCCAGAGGGGCCGTGCCAGGTGGAGCACAGACTGGCCAGTGGGCACCGGGGCATAGCTCCCCACACGAGGGCCGTCACCCGTCAGTGGGGTCTGTCGTGGCCTGGCACACCACCCTGCAGGCCTGTCACCTCTGCTCCACACGGCCAGGTCCTGGCAGACATCCTCGGGGCCCTGCGGGGCCACAGAGCCCAAGCCCTTCCTCAGGGCATTCTGGGTCCACGACCCTGACAACCCTGAATCCAGATGGCCCAGGCGGTTCCATCCTTTTGCTCACAGGAAACAGCTCTCCTGAGGGGCAGTTCCCTGCCCGACACTCCCTGGGCTGAGACCAGCACCCCACAGCCCAGCTGGGGCTTCTTCCCGCCTGGGAACGCCCCTCCTCATCCTCGGCCTCCTTACGCAACGCCGGCTCAGGTGGCAGAGCTCAAAGGCCTTAGGAGGAAATCGCAAGCCTCCCCTAATCCCAGCACAACGGCCATCCCTCCCTACCCCACATGGGCGGTTATGCTCGTCCCTAGAGGTGTGGCTGCGCCTGCGTCGTGGCTAGGTCGGCAAGACTGTGGACCATGTAAGGGCCTCCGCCCGTCCGGTTTTGGACTGTGGACCCGGGGTGTCCAAGGCTGTCACGTGGCCGCTGGGAGAGCCGTCTCCATGGGGTGGCTTCCCGGTGGTTTCCAGATCATCTAAAAATACTTTCAGTCTGTGTCAACCAGCAGACTCTGAGAAGCCAGACAGAATGGGGTTTTGTCAGATTTTCCCGCTGGCCCTAACAGGTTTTTCTGGGTGTGTGAACACAGGGCCTCCCTGTCCCGGGGAGCGTGTCTCCGTGCAAACTCGAGCGCGGCCGGCTGGGTCTCCCATCCGCTTTGCCTGGCTGTGTCGCATTGCGCCAGCTCCAGACACCACTGACCTCAAGATCTGCTATTATTTACAGCAAAAAAAAAAAAGCCCAAGAGGTGTCTGAGAAGCAGCGAGGGCGGCAGAGGAGGGGCAGGGCCCTGTGCCACTGTGCGCTCCAGGAACAAGTGCCTGGCACTGGCCTACTCCCGGCCCCACGGTCACTGCTGGGCCCTGGCACGGTGGCCGCAGCCTCTCCCTCCTCCAACACTCCTGCCGCCCAGAGGCCCCGCTCTCCAGACCCACCCACCAGCATCCTCCCAGCAGGACGTGTGGAGCCCGCGTCTCCAGGGGGAGCCTGGTACTGGCCTCTCCTGACCACAGAAGTCAGCACAGAGGCCACGGCCAGGTCTGGGGTTGTGTAGCCAGAATAGCAAGAAGCTTAAAAACACCCGAGCCTCACCGCGGCCTGCAGCTGCCACCCGGCTGGGGCAGCACCGGACCTGGCTGTAGCCCAAAGTCCTGCCCGGCAGCAACCACAAGGCCAAGGGCAGAGAGCCAGGAGCCATCTGCTGACCTGGCGAGGACAGAGGCACATTGCCAGGGCCGCATGCCAGGCTCCCGTGGGGACTGTGCCGGGCAGTGGACCTCATGGGGCTGCCCACGGGAACTCAGCCAGGGATGGGGAGGAGTGGCCACAGCCCCAGGGCACAGAGCCAGCTCTCAGGCCAGTGAGGCAGGAGGAAGCTGGGAGCTGCCGCGCCAACCCCTGGGCAGGGAGCCACCAAGGTGTCACAACATACCCACACTGCTGGGCCAGGGTGAGGCGGGAAAGTGACCCCTGACTTGTGCCGTAAGGTCGTGCTGGGGCCAAGACCCCCCGGGAGACCTCTGCCAGGATGTGGGCCATCCACAGCCAGGGGACCCTGGCTGGGCAGGTGACCTCTGAGGGGCGGCGGGCAGGGTGCATTTCCTCCTAGGAACAGGCTGCCCACGTGCCAAAGCCCCCAGGGACGGGGCCACAATCCACCTCCCTCAGGGGCCACCTCCAGGGCCACATGGGCTGCCCATCCCCCAGCAGGACAGGGGATAGGGATGGGGTGGGGCATGGGGATGGCCCGGACAGCGCAGCAGGGTCAGGCCTGTGTCGCACTGATGGTCCTGACAGCCAGGGTGTTTCGGGGGCGTGACACAGGGGCACTTTGTGACAGGCTTTTAGCAGATGATTTTCCAGCAAAAGAGCAAGGAGGAGGCTGTGATCAATTCACATTTTTACTGGAAATTCACGACAGCCAGGAGGAAACACCTGTGCAACCTCCCAGGCCGCATCTCCACAACCCACCAGTTGCCCGTGGGCCACGGATAAACAGGGTCCACCGGCCAGGTTGGGTGGCTGACATGGCAGAGCCCCCGGAGCCGCCCGTCCGTGTGCCGGGCCCATGCTGTCGCTCCGTGGACGTTCTTCACAGAAGCAGGGTCCGAAGGCTGACCTCGGCGGGCAATCCTGGCCAACCACACCTCGCTCTGAGGAAGTCTTCCCAACGGACAGGCCCTCTAGAAAATGGGGAAGTGACACATCCTGTCACCCGGGCCATGGATGACCAACCGTCACCTGTCCTACAACAGCTACAGCAGATGGTCCAGCGTCATCGGGGGCACACTCTGCCTGGGCCCGGCAGCAAACAGGCGGAAAAGCCACTGGGCACCCTCAAGGGCTGCTGCAGACACTGCGGGACCCCAGGGGCCACCACAAAGCATGTCTCGAGACCTGGCCTGCTTCTGAGGGGCCATGGCCGCCCACCCCCTGGCCTGCCCAGCCACGCTCCCCAACCTGCGGGCCACTCCCTGCTCTGCCCAGCCCCTGGACGGCCAGGCAACAGGAGGCTCCTGCCCGAAAGCCACTGCCACTGCCTGCTCCTCTGCCAGTGACTGGGCCACCGCGCCTGGGCTGGCTCCATCAGCTGGGAGGCCTTTGTGCCCACCCAGCCCACTGTGCCCGTCCCAAACAGGCAAAGCAAAGCTGGACCGTGGCTCCTCCTGCATCCCACTGACCCCAGACACGCTGTGGCCGCAGAGGCAGCGGGGCCCCGTCAGGCCTGGGTGGGCAGCATCTTATAGGGGTTCAAGATGCCCTTGGGGTCCAGCAGGGCCTTCAGCTGGCACATGAGCTGCAAGGCTGCGGGGGGCTTGCTGTAGCTGAGCACGTCCCTCTTCTTGAAGCCCACGCCGTGCTCGGCGCTCACGCTGCCCCGCTGGCCGGCCGTCCACTCGTACACGTGGGGCTCCAGGGCGGCCAGGAGTGACGTGCTGAAGGCCTCCGCCGTCACGTTGAGGTGCAGGTTGCCATCCCCTGGAAGGATGGGGCACATGCGTCACGCTGGGCAGGGCGGTCCCCTAGCCCCCTCCCTGACAACCCTGAGGCCCCCGTGGAGCCCCCTTGTGCCCCGCCCCGGACGTGCGACTCCCATGTCGCCGCTCCTGGCTTCTGCTGCCCCTTCCTCAGTCCCCCCCGCGCCACCCCCGTGCCCCATTGCTCCGTCTCCAGGATGACTGACCTTGTGCCCCCGGCCCCTGCCGCTGCTTCTGTCCTGACCCGAGAGCCCGGCTGAAGGCCTGACCAGAGCAGCTCTGCTTGGACACCCTCGCCCCACAGGCGCCTGCCCAGGGCTGCCCAGCGGCGCCTGATGCAGACAGAGTCCTGGTTCCCCAGCCACCTCCGCTCTGGCCCACTCGCCCCCGATGGAGACTCCAGGGCTCTGGCTTTTGAGAACTGTCCAAACATGGCCTGGACTGGCCTATGGCCCTCACACACCTCCTCTCCCAGTGGTCCCAGAGTAATGACAAGGGACAGGAGACCAGCCCACGTCAGTGGACAAGAGACCACGGAGTCCCGGCCCCAGGAGCACCAGCTGGACTCTGGCGAGGTGCACACGGCCTGGCTGGGGAGGAGACGGAACCTGTGTGCGACAAGACCAGTGACTGGCATTCGGACAAATAGCCAGGAGTCCTGGGCTTGATGGCTCACAAAGCCGCAGGGCAGGAGCGTGCACACCACAGTCGCTGCGGGTGGCCCTGGCACACCCAGACTCAGAGGTCCCGGTGGGTGGCCCCAGTGAAGGGGCCCAGGCAGGACCCCCAGGGGGTGCACCGACGAGAGCAGCTTTTCCGCAGGAGCTGAGTGCGGAGGAGCCCTAGAGAAAGGGACAGGGCGCAGCTAGGAGAGGCTGCCCTGAAACACGGCACATCGGCACGCGGGTCACTCTGACAAGGTGCCAGCTGGGAAGCGCAGATCCGAGTGCTCCCTGTCCTCCCCCGCGTGTCTGGCCTGAAAGCAGGACATGAATTTACAAAGACAGAGGTGTCCTCTCTCCCCTCTGCCAGGAAGGACAAAAGCTGATCACCAAAGTCAGCGCCAGGCCTGGAGATGGCGCTGGGGGACCTGTGTGCAAAGCTGCACCCACTGGTGCCGTCTGCCAGCAGCTTGCCCGCCCCCAGGGAGCTGCCCCCGAGACTCAAGTCCTCTTGTTTGACTTGTGACTTTTCTAAAAATGTACTAGTTTTTGTTGAAGATGCCGTGTCACCTGAATGCAAAGCCACATCTTTGAGATTTACCCATTCCTTCGATACCTCCTGTGAACATGTGAAATACACGTTAATAAACTTCTGTTCGTATTTCTTATTAATCTGTCTCTAGTCACAGGGGCCCATCCCAGCAAGAGCTGTGAAAGGTAGAAGAGCAAACTCAAGGGGAAACGCCACCTTCCCCTGAGGGCCTCTGGCCAGGCGTTGGGGGACATGTACCCCACCCTCAACACACTCCCCACAGACACATTCTCAGGGTAGAGGACTGAACCGACCCCCACCTAGGGACCTGCCCAGGGAGAAGCAGCTGCGGAAGGAGAAAACCATCTCCAGGAACACCTGGAGTGCAGTCGCACACATCACAACATTTCGGTCAGGACCAGACACACACACCACTGTGGTCCCATCAAATCACAGGCTGGGTGTGTGGCTCATGCCTGTAATCGTCACACTTTGGTAGGCCGAGGCAGGAGGAGCCCTTGGACCTAGGAGTTCGAGGCTGCAGTGAACTGTGGTGAGACCACCGCACACTCCCGCCTGTCCAGAGATTACAACAGAGCTAAAAGATTCCCATCACCGAGTGACACCACAGCCCCCATAGAGCAATTACTTTATCTACTCATCAGTTCAGTAGCCCAAGTGCACAGTGTGTGTACAATGTGTGTAGTGCGTGTACAGTCTAGGGCAGTGCACAGCGTGTGTATAGTATGTATACAGTGTGTGCACAGTGTGTGTACAGTGTGTATGCAATGTATGTGCAGTGTGTGTGCACAGTCTGTGCACAGCGTGTGTATAGTGTGCACAGTGTGTGTACATTGTGCAGTGTATGCACAGTGTGCAGTGTTGTCCAATGTGTGTGTGGTGTGTACGGTGTGTGTAGGGTGTGTGCAGAGTGTGTACTGTGTGTGCAGTGTGTATACAGTGTGTGTGCAATGTGTGTAGTGTGTGTACAGTGTGTGTACAGTCTAGGGCAGTGCATAGTGTGTGTACAGTATGTATACAGTGTGTGTACATTGTGCAGTGTGCACAGTGTGCAGTGTGTGTACAGTGTGTGTACAGTCTAAGGCAGTGCACAGTGTATGTACAGTATGTGCACAGTGTGTGCAGTGTGTGTGCAGTGTGTGCACAGCATGTGTACAGTGTGCACAGTGTGTGTGCAGTATATGTGCAGTGTGTGTACAGTGTGTACAGTATGTGCAGAGTGTGTACAGTGTGTGCAGTGTGTACGGTGTGTGCACAGTGTGTGTACAGTGTGTGTGCAGTGTGTGTAGTGTACAGTGTGTGTACAATTTGTATACTGTGTGTACAGTGTGCGCAGTGTGTACAGTGTATGTACAGTGTGTGCAGTATGCATACAGTGTGTGCAGTGTGTGTACAGCGTGTGCAGTGTGTATACAGTGTGTGCACAGTGTGTGTACAG
>CAUYRT010026918.1:0-11575 GCA_963574885.1 Lepilemur ruficaudatus
CAATTAATTTCTTTCTATTTATAGTAGAGACAGGGTCTCGCTCTTGCTCAGGCTGGTCTCGAACTCCTGACCTTGAGCTATCCACCCGCCTCGGCCTCCCAGAGTGCTAGGATTACAGGCGTGAGCCACCGCGCCCGGCCCCCCTACAGACATTTTTTTAAAAAGTCAGATGGGCCCCCAGACTGTCACCAGCTCGGGCAATCCCAGACTCGCTTCAGGCCGCTTTAAAATCCCTTTTTAAGTGATAACATGAGCACCAGCTTGCCTTAGAAGTTTTGGTAAGCGTAAGCTCAGAAAATAGCAGTCGACATCCATGACTTCACGCCCTAGAATCGCCGCGGCTGCCTTTCAGTGCGTTTCCCTCCGATCGCGGGTCCTTTGTTGTTGAGTTTCTGCTCATGGTGTTGGGCAGCACCGAGGGCTCGTGCCGGACGGCCGTGTGGGACTTCACTCCTCGCCCACTTCCCGGCAGCGCCCTCGCGTCCTTGTCACGGCTCGGCACGGGCTGCCCCGGACCGGGCTCGCGCTGCTGGCTCACGTGCTGATGGCGGAGCCTCCCCAACGGCACTCGGCACCCGCAGAGCTCTCAAGGCTGGGGCTGGGTCTGCCGCTGGCCTGGACGTTGTTGAGATGGTTTGAACTGTGCTCACGGCTGAGCCACGCGGGATAAAACGGCCACGTGGTTCCTGCTCTGCCTTTTTGTTTTCCCTGGAGTCGGTCATTTTTTCTGTTTTAATCACCTGTCACTAGTTTATCTCCTGCTCAGCTTGGTCATTCTTAAAGGTTCATTGTCCTGGGCCACCGTCCTTGGGCTTTCCTGGGTCTGCTGCCACTGTTGGCCTGGGCTCCCTGGGTCTCAGGGCTTCCCCCATGGGGGTTTGTGCCCTTGTTTTGGTGGAGCGAGTCCTTTCGTAGCTTCCTGAGAACAGGTGTGTGGGACGTGCACCTTTGAAGAGAATTCTCACACCCCCTTCACCCAGCTCCCCAAGTGCTAAGTGTTACCCCGTCTGCTCGCTCCTCCCGCCCTCCTGCCCCGAGTCTACATACTGTAGTATTGTTACCTGAACCATTGAGAATGAGTCATAGACCTGGTGCCCCTGCGCTTCCAAACGCTCAGGCACAACTTTCGCTCAGGCACAACTTTCCCGTAGCGAGGACGTGACAGCTGCCTTGCAGCGTCGAGCGGGCCTGCTGTCCAATCAGCAGACCTCGTTCTGACTTCCCCAGCTGTCCCAGGAATGTCCTTTATAGGACACTGCCAAGAACATTGTTAAAATCCTGGGACACGCCGGTTTCATCTCCCTCAGTCGGGGACCGTTCACCCATCTTCCTGGTCTTTCACGGCATCGATGTTTTTGACGATGCCAGCCGGTTACCGAGCGCCCCTCGATTTGGGTGCAGGCAGGGCTTCCCAAGTGGAGGGTGAGAGTGTGCACCCATTCTGCTGTCGCACCTGGCTGGCAGTTTGGCCGACCGGAATTTCGGCACAGAAGTCTCCCTCAGGGTCAGGTCTTCACTCCTCCCCGGCAGCCTCCGGTCCCATGTGGAGAGGCTCTGTGCCTTTGGGACTCACCACCTTTCCCGTGAAACCTGGCTCTCCTGCCATTTTTAGGATCTTGCTTTGGCCCAGTGTTTTGGGCAAGCTGGTCCCCTGGGGGTCTCCGACCCGACCGTCCTCCAGCTCTGATCTTCCAGGCCGTTTCCTCCCTCTGCTCGCTCTCTGGAGTCCCACAGGAGCTGGTCGCTGGCCCACTTGGACCACGCTTCCCATTTCATCATCTTTTCTATTTTCTGTCTCTGGTCTTTTTGTTCTGCTTTCTAGGAATTTTCCTCAACTTTATATTCCAACCCTTCTGTTGAGCTTTTTGTTTTGGCCAATGTTTTCTTAATTTCCAAAGGTTTTTTTTTTTTTTTTTTTGCTCCCTCTCTTGTTTTTAAATAGCACCCTCTTCTTTTTCGGGGATACGATAACTTCTTTTTATTTTTCTGAAGATACTAATAGTAATTTTTTTGGATTTTTAAAAAACTTTTCTTCTTGCACAATCTTTGTTTTTGGCCTCTGTGCAGGGTTCGGCCAGGGCTGGGGGCCAGGGGTCAGAGGTCATGCGTGCTGTGCTCCGGCCAGGTGGGCCTCACTGTGAGGTGCTGTCCACCTGCAGCATCTGAGCATCTTTTCCTCCCAGGCTGGTCACGCTCCCTGGAGACCCTGTATCACCTGGCCTGGCAGGGACCGGGTGACCCAGGAAGGTCCCCGAATCTCAACATCCCGGAGCCCCGTGGGGCTTTGTGGTGTGGCTCAGGTCCGGCACCCTGGGGTCGGCTGATCCTGTCACCGTGGGTCCGTTTGCTGCCGTCTCCTGCCCCGTCCTTGTCCTTAGGAGCTTGGACCGTTTTCATCCGCTACTGCAGGGTGAGCCGGGCCAGGTCCAGTCGCCACCTTTCCCGTGCCCTGTCCTTCTTTCTGTGAATGTCTGTAACTTAAGAGAGTACGCTCTGCACCCTGCTTTTGTGAGAAACGTGGCAAACGTACAGCGCCTGCTCACGCTTATAAAAACCGCAAAACATTGTAACGGCCGGGTAACATCCTGCTGCGCTGTCTTAACTTTCCCGTCCGGACCCTCAGAGCGAGTTGGGGGGAAGCGGGGAGGGAAAGGAAGAAGCCTCTGGAGTTGTTTCCCCCTGCCGCTGCCAGTAACGCCCTTCCCTACCTGCCCACAGGTGAGCTCCGCAGCCTGCTCCGGGCCGGCAGCGCCCCCTGGTGGCTCCCCGTCTCAGCACGTGGCTGAGCTCAGGCAACTTGTCCCCAGTGGGCAGGAAGCTGGTAGAGAGGAGGAGATTGTGATTTTTAAAAAGTAGAGCAAAAGAAGCCACCCCAACGTCGTGGAGGGTCCTGTGGGCTGTGGGGCCAGGCGGGGGTGGGGTCTGAACCTCCGTGTTTTCATCTGGGGGGGTGAGAAGACCTGGGAACCTGCCGTAGGGTTTTGGGAGACAGACCGTGGCTCGCGGGCGAGGTACTTAGCACAGGGCTGTGGTGAAGGCTTGGTCCTTGGTGGCTGAGGTTCTCTATGATCGTGACAGTTTTATATACAGGTTGGGTTCCCAAATCCAGAAATGCTCCAAAATCCAAAACTTTTTGAGTGCAACATGACGCTCAAAGGGAATGCTCATTGGAGCATTTTGGAGTTTTGGATCAGCTAAGTATAATGTGCATATTCCAAAATCCAAAAAAACCCGAAAGAGGGCACATTTCTGGTCCCAAGCATTTCAGGTAACTGTTCCTCAGTTGGTATAAAAAGTCACTGTGTGATGTCCATTCCTGCCTGTGGCCTCGTGGTGCGGGTCCTGCTCACGTCTCTGCCCACAGATGCTGGACGAGAACCACCACCTGATCCAGTGCATCCTGGAGTACCAGAGCAAGGGCAAGACGGCTGAGTGCACTCAGTGAGTCTGCGTGCCGGGTGGCTTCCTGGGCTCGGAGCAGGGTGTCTGTGTTGGAGCACTAAGGCCGGACACCCCTGAGAGGAAAGGCCACCTTCCCTCCTCGGCCCTCCCCCAGAGAAGCGGGAAAGTGGCCACCAGGACAGGGGGCGGGTTGAGTGGGGGCTGGGGGGAGGGGGGAGTGCTGGGAGGCTCAGGCTGCCGCTGTAGGCAGCTCTGTAGCCAATAGTGGACTCACCGGGGACAGCAAGCGCCTCCAGGTGGGACCTCCTGTGCCCCAGGGCCTGCAGCAGAGCTTTCTCCAGGCCGCTGGTGCCATGGAGTTAGCCTGCTGCCCAGCTCTGCTAGCGGAAGGCTGCATCCCGTGGCTTCTTCTCCCGCTTGGCCACCACCGCAAGGCTTCCTGGGGCTTTTGTCCAAGGACAGGGGTTATCAGGACTCGGGCTGGCTCTGCCCCACCTGGACCCAGCGCCCTGCCACCTGCCTCTGTTTCCAGCCAGGCAGCCAGGCCTGTCCCTGGGTGTCATCTGGGACCAGTGTCCCTGTGGGTGTGGCTGGACACCTGGGCACTCTTGGTCACACTGTACTTCTGCTCTGGCTCGGCCTGTGGGCGCAGCAGCCCTGTTTTCCTGCCTCACACGCGCCCCTCGCCCGCAGGTACCAGCAGATCCTGCACCGGAACCTGGTGTACCTGGCCACGATCGCGGACTCCAACCAGAACATGCAGTCCCTGCTCCCCGCCGTGAGTACCGTGCCTGGCCGGGGCGGGTTGGGGTCCTGCACGTCCCTGACAAGGAGTCAGACGCAGCCGGAAATCAGGGTTCTGAGTGTGTCACCTCAAGCAGCAAAGGTGATTGACAGAGGAACCAAAAATGCCACTAGAGCCATCAGACACAGGGGCTGGGAGACGGTGGCGTGGTCCCTCCTGTCACGCAGGGCACAGGGCAGAACTTTGCCTTCAGCTTCTTTAGCCAAGATGGGCCAGACCTGGGAATGGCGGACACAGCTGTCCGGGCGGGGCGTGGGGAGCGCTGGGATGGGGGGGCCCTTCTGAGCAATTTGAGCATTGACACACCACACTTAGACACGGCTGTGATGGAAAATGAAACTTAAAAGAAAAAATGCCCACCCAGCACCGCTAATACTTCGAATGTTAGTTTAAATATTTTGATTTTTTTTTTAAAATGCATTTTTCCCAAATTCAATGATCACTGTGAAGGCTGTGTCCTTCCTGCCGCACGGGAGAGCCCGGCCCTGGGAAGGACCCGCTGTGGCCGGCAGCGAGGTTCCAGGACCCATCACCAGGGACGGCAGCTCTCCTGACGCATCCTGAATGGCAGGATGCATTTTGCAAGTGAAAGTGTTAAACCAGTCTCAGTTGGGCTTTCAAATCAGGGTTCTTCTCCCGGTAGCTACCCGCAGATCCTGCTGGAAGCTTCATCTTCCTGTTCAGGTGTAGACAGCGTCTGTGTCGGCCTTGGAGCTGCGGCTTGGTCCAGATCAGGCGGGGAGGGCTGAGGGGTCGCCATGTGCTCTCTCTCCCTTCCGTGTCCTGTGATCCAGGGTGTGCTTGAGGTTGGTGGAGGATGGGCAGGGAGGGGCACACAGTAGGAATACAGGAAACAGGGCCAGCCAGCCAAACAAAGGCCCCGGGCATGGCGAGGGTGCAGATGAGGTACTCAGAGCCTGGCCAGCTGAGCCTGAGAGGGACGGGCAGGTGCAGCCTGGGGGGCGTCCTGTTGTCCCAGGGGAGGGGACTCGACATGTAACATCCACACGCGTGTTGATAAACTTGGTTTGCACAGACCACTCGTGTCATCCGGGCCTGAGCCTTTGAGCCAGGCAGTTAAGATCGTCTGCTGTCTGTGACGTAGCTGCTGATCACAGACATTTACCAGGTGGCCGTGAAACATCACAGCAGCAAATCCCGTGTGCCGCCTGAGCCCTGGAGTGGCGCGTGGTGGTTCTGTGTGTGTCAGCCGTCCTCCCTGAAACTGTCCTGTTGCCCGCAGCCGCCCACCCAGAACATGTCCCTGGGCCCCGGAGCGCTGACGCAAAGCGGTTCCAGCCAGGGCCTGCACTCGCAGGGCAGCCTGAGCGACGCCATCGGCACCGGCCTGCCCCCGTCCTCCCTCATGCAGGGCCAGATCGGCAACGGTGAGGGGGGGAGCTCACGAACGCAGGGCCTCCAGGGCCGCCCGTGGGTGGCGGCTGCCACAGCGGGCCACCCACACTCCTCAGGGCTGGGCGGGGGCCCTTCCCCTGGTCCTGGCCGCGGGTCACCCAGGTGCATGGTGTAGTGGCTTGATGACCCTTCCTCTCTCTGACACTGGAATCCCAGCCTCTGCACGTGCTTGACGTGGGGTTGCTCGGGGATTTCCTGATCAGAACAAAACCCTGCAGGTGTTGGTTGAGAACTGTGTGGAGTGGTTAGAAAGTGTTAGTAACAACGTAGCAATAAGTGTACAGTTCAGCGCCTGCTGTGTTAGCGCCTGGTTCCTTGTGAATCGCTTATTCATTGATAGCGTCATTGACCCTGGGTTAACCTCCCTCCTCAAAATCACTGGGAGGGAACTTGGGGTGTCTTTGCCGTCAGAGGTGGTGACCTGCTCTCCGTCTCCCAGCAGGTCCGAACCACGTGTCCATGCAGCAGACGGCGCAGAGCACGCTGCCCACGACCTCCATGAGCATGTCGGGCAGCGGGCACGGCACAGGGCCCGGCTACAGCCACTCGGGACCTGCCTCGCAGAGCGTCCCCATGCAGGGCCAAGGCGCCATCGGCAGCTACGTGTCCCGGACCAACATCAACATGCCGTCCAACCCAGGTACCTGCTGTGCCGCCGCCCAGCCCCGGGGAGCACGGGCCTGTCTCCGAGAGCCTGCGAAACACGTGCAGGTCGTCCGCGTGCTCCCTGGGCGCTGCCCTCCCGCCGGGCGCTGGTGGGGAGCAGAGGGTGCATTGGTGCTGGCTGCCCTCCCCTGAGAGCTGGGTGCAGGGCGGGGGGTACACAGCGGCTCCACCCCGGCTCTGAAGGGGCTGCTCCTCCCAGAGGCCTCAGGAAGGGCTCTGACGAGGGGGCGGCTTGGGCCGGGGGCCGGGGGCGAGCACTGGTGCAGAGAGGGACAGAGTCGTTCCCCGGTAGGAGGCAGCCTGGCCAGAGGCGCAGCAGGGAGAGGATGAAGGGCCCCACTCCAGGCCAGAGGCCGGGACTTTCTCCAGGGCGGGGGAGCCCTTTGAGCGGGGTTGTCCACCTCGATGGCCACGGCGTGGCGGTGTCGAGCGCTTGGGAGGCAGCAGGTCCCAACCGCGATGGGTGTTAAAGACGCAGATTTCAGAGGCTTAGGACAGAAGGATGCCAAGTGTCTCCTTAACATTTCTTTATAGTAACTGCATGTTGAAAATTTATTTTGGACTTGATGACTCAAATAAAATGTATGATTAAAATTGATTTCACCTGTTTCTTTTTACTTTTCCAATGTGGTCACTAGAAACTCTAAACTGTAGGCTCCTGTGGTGCTTCTGTTGGACGGGGCTCCCTGGAGGCTCTGAGCCCGTGATGAGCTCAGACAGGCCGGAGGCGGCAGCAGGGCCACAGAGACTCGGAGATGGTCACAGCCACCTCCAGGGACAGGGAGACAGGACTCAGTCGCGGTGGAGCTGGGGGTGTTGTGGGTTCGTGAGTCTGAGTTGGGCGGGGCCCAGAGAGGGGCCTCTCTTTGCCGTGGGAGGCCCTGGGTCTTCCTGCCCAGAGTTCTCTCTGTTGTTTCCGAGTGTCGGTACACTTAAAAAAAGTTGGTGCAGGCGGCTGGAGTCTGACCGTGCACTAGGGTGTCCGGGCAGGTCGCTTTGTAGGAAGTGAGACTTGGAATCGACGGTGACATTCCTGGGGGGGAACCACAGGAAAATAACAAAAGAACAGCCCAAGAGAAGGAGGTATTCAGAGTTTGCAGGGGGCGCAAGGACCTGCTGCCCGGAGCGTCCCCGGGTGACGGGGGCCTCTGTCCTGTCGCGCAGTGTCCATGATGCACCAGCAGGCCGCCACGCCCCACTACAACTCGGCACAGGGAGGGAGCCAGCACTACCCGGGCCAGACGTCCATCGCCATGATGGGCCAGGGCGGCCAGGGGAGCAGCATGATGGGGCAGCGGCCCATGGCGCCCTACCGGCCCTCCCAGCAAGGTAACGCCCGCGGGCACCTGGCCAGGGCTCAGCCGTGTGAGGCCCAGTCCCTGCGTGTTTCTCCATGTTGCATGTGGGGTGAGGGTACAGGGGCCTGGGGGGTGGGGTGCTTGCCGATGGGTCTGTGCTGTGCCTGCAGTGCTGGCGCATGGACCAGGCTGGATCTGCCGTCCACAGGGAGCTGGAATCAGGCTACATGGTTGGCTAGGGGTAGGGTGGGGTGGCCGGATGTTGTTATAAGTGCAAAGTCTGCAGTACTGGGCGTGGGGGGTGGAGGAGAATGAGGGTAGAGGGCCCAGGTTGTCCTGTGCCCTTGGGTGGCACCATGGGGCGTTGTCTGTGTGTGGGCGAGCCGCCGGGGGACTAACGGTCTCACCTATGCGGGAGCATACCTGGAGCAGCTGCCCTCAGCGTGGCTTTCCCCGCCTGCAGGCTCGTCCCAGCAGTACCTGGGCCAGGAGGAGTACTACGGCGAGCAGTACAGCCACGGCCAGGGTGCCTCGGAGCCCATGGGCCAGCAGTACTACCCGGACGGTGAGCACCAGCAGACTCCTGATGGCGCACAAGGAAGCCGAGTGGCCCAAGGCGCGAGGGGGTCGGACCGTCTGTCAGCAAAGCGGCCAGAGTGCCCTGCGTGAGCATGTTTGAGGACAGGGACGAGGGCTGGTCTAGCAGCGGTGCCTGGTCTCT
This sequence comes from Lepilemur ruficaudatus, assembly GCA_963574885.1. Lineage (NCBI taxonomy): Eukaryota > Metazoa > Chordata > Mammalia > Primates > Lepilemuridae > Lepilemur > Lepilemur ruficaudatus. The sequence continues at coordinate 8,309 of CAUYRT010026918.1, forward strand.
GCGGAGAGAAGCTTCCGGCACCTGCTGCCGCCACTTGCCTCCCTTTCCCGAAAGGCAGCAAGAGTTTCTAGTGGGACACGCGGCCCCGCTGAGTAGCGGGTGTGAGTGGTCAGAAGGTGGATCTGAGCTGCGTGGGGATGCCCCGAAGGTGGTGGCTCCACTGCAGCATTCCCCGTGACCTTCAGCGCCGCCCCCACCGTCTCTGTAGATTATCTTCCCTTTGTCACCTTCCAGTCATCTTTAGACGTCCTGGGTTTGTCGAGGTGGCATTTAAGGTGGTCTTACAGGACGGGCTGATTTCGGGAGGCAGAGACGTCCAGGCGAGAGCCGGCCCGAGCTAAGGTGTGAGACGGGAGCGCACAGTGGGGCTAGAAATCTTAGCCGCAGGGCAAGCGTGTCCCCTGCTGCGTGGTGGTCACCTGCAGTGAAGGCCTCGTGCTGGGAGCCAGGTGGCAGGATGGCGAGAGGTGGCGCGGGGTGGGCAGGTCACTGGGGCTGTCACCAAGCTCCCAAGCGGGCGCCAAGCGTACTGGATCCTCCTGGTAAACTGTTGAGTGGCGTCACAGCAGCGCGAGCAGGGCGACGTGGCGTCTGCATTTTAGTGAGGAGGCTGAGGCCAGGAGAGCTGGGACGTGGCAGTCCCCGGGGCTGCGGGTCGTGCCCGTCCTGGTGCTGGGGTGTCCCCGCGGGCCCTGGGTGGTGAGGGGCCCCCGCTGACCACAGGCCGTGTCTGTGTCTCGCAGGCCACAGCGATTACGCCTACCAGCAGTCGTCCTACACGGAGCAGAGCTACGACCGGTCGTTCGAGGAGTCCACGCAGCACTACTACGAGGGCGGTAAGGAGCGCGGGCCCGCGTCCTGCTCCGAGCGTGAGTGCCACGCTGGGGCTGGGCACCGTGCTCTCAGCAGCGAGCAGTACCCGCCCGCACTCAGTCTCCCGGAATCTCCGTCTGACAGGGAACAGACTCAGACACAGAGCAGGTGGCAGCGTCTTGTGACGTCGTGTTTACTCCTGGAAGCTGGGGACACAGGCTGTGCCTCAGAGCCCTGCTGGCCCTGTGTGTGTGTGGAGCAGAAAGGGGTTCACTGGGCCGTGCCGGGGTCAGGGGTGGACTCGGCCTTGTGGCCCAGAAGCATGCTCGGGCCTGGGGGCTGCCCTCGGCTGCCTCAGCCAGAGGCCATCAGTGGTTCAGGACTTGGTGGCGCGCTGGGGACCAAGGCCCCACTAACGCCCTCCCGGGCCAGGCAGGTGGTGCTGTGTGTGACGCGGCACTGACACCTGCCAGCCAGGTGAAACGCACCTCTTGCCCCACATGGTGCTCCTCTGCGGCGCGGTGCTGGGGCTGCCTGCTGGGATGGGGTGAGGCAGTCTGAGTAGAACGCCCTGGTTTGTGGCACCGGCCCATTCTCCGGTATAAATACCTGGCTGACTTGAAGCCGCCAGTGGAACATGCCAGAATGCGGAGACGGGAAGAGGTACGCAGTGTGGGCTCCTGAGCGGGTGTCAGCCAGTCCCAGCCTCTGCTGGGTAAAGGTGGCCCTGTAGAAAATCAAAGGACCACCTTGCAGGGCTGAGGGAGCTCGCCTGGAAGGGCAGGAAGGCCACCAGCCCCCGGGGGGAAGGGCTGCCTGTCTGCTGCCTGCAAGGACCTTCTTGTCACAGGCCTCGCTTTATCCATAGGAGCAGCCGGTGAGGTTCCACCAGGTACGAGAAGCAGGCAGGCTCTCTATGCCTATAGAGAATTACATATGTAAAACTTTTGCTCTGTTGCCCAGGCTGGTCTCGAATTCCTCCTGGCCTTGGGCTATCTCCTGCCTTGGCCTCCCAAAGTGCTGGGATTGTAGGCGTGAGCCACCGAGCCCAGTCCAAATTTTTGCTTTTGAGCTTACACCTCACAGCCTGCTATGAAGAAATAAACCACCTGGGTGTGCATGTATCAGAACATCACGCTGTACACCACGAACGTATATAGTTTTTGTCCGTTACACCTTAATAAAGCTGGGAGAGAGGTAAAAACACATAACTAAATAATAAAAGTTTTTAGAGAAAATGAACCCACCGAGGGCCGTGCGCAGAGGCCCTCTTTTGTTGGCACCTGCGCCGGGCCCGGGGGCCAGCCCTCGTCCCCCCACTCCTGAGCTGTGGCAGCGGGGGTCTCCCTCCTGTCCCACGCCAAAGGGTCCTGAGCCTGCCCTCCCAGGGCCGTCACTGCTCAATCCAGCTGAAGTAATTACCCCAAAGACAAATTTAGGACATGCCCAGGCTATTAAGTTTGAATTTTTTTTTTTTTTGAGACAGAGTCTCACTGTGTTGCCCAGGCTAGAGTGAGTGCCATGGCGTCAGCCTAGCTCACAGCAACCTCAAACTCCTGGGCTCAAGCGATCCTTCTGCCTCAGCCTCCCGATTAGCTGGGACTACAGGCATGTGCCACCATGCCCGGCTAATTTTTTGTACATATATTTTTAGTCGGCCAATTAATTTCTTTCTATTTTTAGTAGAGACGGGGTCTCGCTCTTGCTCAGGCTGGTTTCGAACTCCTGACCTTGAGCGATCCTCCCGCCTCGGCCTCCCAGAGTGCTAGGATTACAGGCGTGAGCCACTGCGCCCGGCCTGGCAAACAGCTTTTAAAAATAACATCCAAGAAGAGCCAAAACAATATTGAAAAAAGATAAAAAACATTTCCCCTGTTAGATGTTGAAACTTACTATAAGGTTTAATACTCTGTGGCTCAACAATTCATTCCTCTTATATGTATGCAGCCTTCTGTCCCTACTGTTTATGGACTCATAAATTTACAGTCATATATAGGGACTCAGTGGACATAACATTAAATTGATCATTATGATTGCTTTAAGAGAGGGGAGGAGAATGGGATTAAGAATAATAGTGGAATTTCAACTTTTTTATTATTGTTTAATTTTTGAAATATATTTGATACAGAAATGACAAATGTGAATTTTTGAGCAGGTGGTTATATTGGCTATTAATTATTCTGTGAATGTTTCTGAATGTTTTAAACTTGTCAAAATGGGAACAAAAAGTCTGTATTGATATTCACCATTTGCTGGGCTTTATTTATTTATTTATTATTTTTTTTTGAGACAGGGTCTTGCTCTTTTACCTGGGCTAGAGTGCAGTAGCATCATCATAACTCACTGCAACCTCAAACTCCTGGGCTGGGATTATAGACGCATGCCACCACGCCTGACTAATTTTTCTATTTTTTGCAGAGACACGGTGCTTTCACTCAAGCTGGTCTTAAACTC
>CAUYRT010026919.1:0-74989 GCA_963574885.1 Lepilemur ruficaudatus
CCCAGACTCCCTGCAGTCCTGAATTTGAATTGAAAGTATTGCTGTGAACTCCTAGTAATTTTTTTATTTAAGGAGAAAATAAATTCTCTCATATATTTTCTATCTCTGAACACTGGAAAATGCCTAGAAACAAAGACTACATCCTAACAGTGAGCATCCCTAGTACCCAGAGTTTATGATTTTCTTTCTTTCTTTCTTTCTTTCTTTCTTTCTTTCTTTCTTTCTTTCTTTCTTTCTTTCTTTCTTTCTTTCTTTGCATGTGCCTGAAACACAGGGGCTTAAATGCAGGACTGAAGAGTGTATTAAACATGGTCGATCTCAAGAATTTAACTTTAACTTCATTTTATAGGTCACCCAGCTGAGTAGAGCTGAGAATTTAAAAGATCTGAAAACACATGCCACCAGTATGTCTGTAGGAATTAAGTAAGATAGGATCATCTGAATCTGTTTTGTAATAAAAACTGTATATATGACATTTGGAATCTCTGTTAAACGTGAGGATTGTTTTTCAGATGCCAGGAGCTTAGGCCAGCTACGACTGAGAAGCGTGTGTTTAGCAAGCACGCTTTCTACTCCTTGTGCACTGGTCAGAGCGGTTGCAAATGTGCAGGTATTTTGAACATACATCCAGGCAGGCGGCTCCCGGGGTGCCGGCCACCTGGCAAGAAGGCAGCGTGTTTCAGGCCAGCTGCAGGAATGCTTTCGGGCTGTGTCTCTTCCTGCTGTTCCAGTTCATGTATTCACCGCCTAGTATCTGCAATGACGTGTCAAAACCTTGTGTCTAAAAATAAGCGTGCACGTGAAAAGCAAGGAAATGCAGAAAGCAAGCATCGACTTCCTGTTGTCGCCAGAGCAGGAGTAAAAGCGTTACTGTTTTGAAAGTTTGGTCACGCACACCTCCATGCACTGACCCCCCAGCGCACGCGGACTTGACTGCGTGACGTCAGAGTAGGACAAAGCGCACGTCAGTCATTCCGCATTAACATGTCATTTGACCTGAGTGTGCCCGGAATCCTGCCTGCCCTGCTGGGCTGGATGGCGTTCTGCTAGGAAAACCTCTCTGTGGGTCGAAGGCGTTTCCAAAAAGGCTTCCCATTTGTCTACAGATGTATGTTCTAGAGCTTTGAATTATTAAGCCCATTTCCATGTGAGCAGAGAATGAAGCCGGGAAGCGTGAGCCTGGGCCGGGCTGACGGGCGGGCGTGAGAGCTTGGAATAAAGGCAGAAAAGCAAGAAACGCAGGTGATCGCAACCGTCTGTCTTCATCAAGCCTCTGCCCACAGTCAACTCTGCAGAGAGACCGATTATCTGTAAATTGAACTATTATCTCCACAAACACTTTAACCTCATGTGAACCTCCTACGGTGATGTAGGCGTCATTACTAAATATGTTCCATTGACTTTCAAACTTGGACAACCGTAGTTTGCTTGGACCCTAAAAGCAAATTAGAAACAAAATTTAGATATTGTTTTTAAGATGACAACATCAAAGAGAATACAAGCATATATTAGTTTGTAAATATAAGTAATAAGGAAACTTATTCCCTCTCAGTGACGCCTGAGGACATTAGCACATGTACGGACACGTGCTCAGACACAGACAGAGTCCCACAACCTTCTCCAGGAGGGTGCGGGATGCGCCAGTCAGCTTCATTGCTGCTGTAACTTACATCTTAGAACGCGCATTATTTTTATTAGGTCATAAAAGTTACTTCTCTAATCATTTTAAGACTATTGGAAAATAATGATTATCTTAACTTTTTTAATCTGTTTCTTCAATTCTTCACATTTGAAAAGTTTTGATTAGTTGAAGTCATTAAAATTTCAAAACAGCTACGCTCCCATAAGCCCACCCACCGTCTCCATTCTCATTTATAAGCGTCTCATGTACTTATAATTTTACTAAAAATATTTTAATTCTGTAGTTATTCAATCACAAATTTGGGCTTTCTTAAAATTTTATTACCAATTTTTATTCCATTTACGTTAGAGGTTGTGAGTCTCTAAACTAATTTTTTCTAAAAACTGCAAACAGCAGGGATTCATTTTATTACAGATTTAGGTTCTTCTCTGTCCATTACTGCTCACAGAGATGGTTTTTAACATAATTTCAAACTTTGAAAAAGTTGCAAGAAGAGTACAAAGAAGTTCCCCGACCCTTCGCCTGGGATTCTCGGTGATGAGCGTTTTGTCACACTGCTGCGTCATCGCCTCTTTCTCTCTGAAAGCTTCATAGCTCCTCGGGCATTTCCCACAGCGATTGCGCCTGACCACAGCAGTTAGAACGTTAGGAAAAAGTGAAACAACAGTGATCAGTGGCCGTTTTCAGACTTTTCCACTTGTCTCAAAATGCCCTCTGTTGCAGGGTCATGAATTGCATGCGGTCGCCATGTCTCTTTAATCTCCCGTAATTTGGAAACGTTTCTTGGTTTATGTTTCGCGGCCGAACAGTCTGCAGCGGTCGTCATGTCTCTTTAATCTCCCGTAATTTGGAAACGTTTCTTGGTTTACGTTTCGTGGCCGAACAGTCTGCAGCGCGCAGGCCACTGTTTCGTGAGCCACGGTCCAAGCAGGCGCCTGTGCTGTGGGGTCCCTCAGCCCACCAGGCGGGCGGCTGCTGGTAGCGTGAACTTGGATTATTTCCATAAGATAGCGTCTTCCCGGGTTCTCTCTGTAAAGCTGCAATTTCCCCCGTTGTCATTGACAAGCGTCTCACGGGAGACAGTGTGAGCCCACGGTATCATCCTATTACCTTCACGTGCTCACCCACTGCTTCAGCACCCACTGATGACTCTTGCCAGAGACAATCGTTGTCACGGGGATTGCCAGGGGCTCGGTTTCTCTGCATTGCCGTTTTCTCAAGCAGTGTCATCTGTGCAGTGGTTAAGGTACCTTCAGGGCAGTGACAACACACACCTTCTGCCGGGGAACATTGCCCCATGGCACAGGCTGTAGGTATTTTTACAAGCCCGGGCTCCAGGACACAGGTACCATGGAGTGTTTCATGGACTCACCTGGCATCGCCTCCACGTAAGCCTCAGAGCCACCCCGACGCCCCGGCTGTGCAGGGGCAGCTTTCCAGCCGCACATCCCAGGAGCTACAGATGTCTGTGCTGCCGTTTTTATCTCCCCCTGTGATGGCCGCTGACGTCCTGCTCCCAGGGCTGCCGTGTGGCCACAATCGCACAAAATCAAGGTAAAAATGAAACAGACACCAGTGGCCAGGCTGTAGGGTCAACGGGAAGGTCTGAGAAGATACTCAGTGGTGACAATCACAAGAATATGGACCTGGAATGATGGCTTCGTCTCTGGGTGTCGGTTCCTCCCTGTTATGGAATCTCTTGTCTGTGTCTGTTAACCCTTCGGGTGACCGGCGCACTGGGAAGTTGGAGCTGCATGTGTCACTGAAATACATAATATGTGAAAGTCTGTTTTCTGTCTAGAAAATACTTAGCCGAGAATTGAATTATCGTTTGAACACAAATTGTCCTTTCTGCTCTGTTACTCACATGCACTTTCTGGGATCATAAAAAGAAACTCGGTCAAAACAAAGCCCGAAAGATTTATGTGCACTTTAATGCGGGTACTTGCTTGCTTACCAATTCACATTTAAAAAGAACAACATTAAGTGGAAAATTTTACGAGTCTGCATTTTGAGTCATCTGAGCAAAGTATTTAATTGCAAGAAGAGAATCTGCTTCACCCTCCTTGGTTTCCTGAACAGAGGTCCCCTGGTATTCCACAGGAAATGCAGGGAATTCAAAGCAAAGGGAACCCTGTCTCTTTCGCCAGATTATACAACTTTCTCCTAAGCCCATACTACTACCTAGCAAACTGTATTTATTGCCCATTTATTTGTTTGTATGTCTATTTTTCACTTGTTTTCTTTCCCCTCTAGGTTATAATAAGCTCAAGGAGGCTGAGGACCCGTGTCTGTCTGTGCACAGGTAAACCCTCGGTGCCTCAAACATTCTCTGGCATGTTGCCAATGTCGGCAGTTTTTTTTTGTTTTTGTTTTGTTTTGTTTTGTTTTAAATAAATGGATGGAACTCCTGATACAAGGTGAGCATCCATCAAAAAACCGTAAGGGATAGTATTAATGTCTCTGACATTATCTGCCTAAATGTAGAAAACAAACATTTTCTCTAATTATGAGAACAAACTTGAATTGTAATTATTACAGGACTGTTTGGGGAAATGAAGAAACCATGTGATGAAGAAATGTCTCCCTTAACACATTTAGGGTTTGACAGTCACAGCAAGACCACACACACCTGCCACAGCACCCAGCGTTTCAAGTCTCCGTGAAGGATCCTAAACCTGCTTGACCAGAAGTCTCCACTGGGTACAGGAATCACTATTATCACTGAGTTGCCCAGTTGTAACGGTTTTGTGTGAGCTAAAATGAAGCTTACTATTTAGTTTCTATTTTAATTGAGGGACACAGTGGATATGTACATTCTAATACTTTATTTTTATTTATTTTTCAAGGTCATACACTTGAACTTTAATGAGATAATTTTAGTTAATATACACAAAGTCTTTCTAACTAAAAATAAATAAATAAACTGTATAGTTGTTTGGCGTGAGGTACTGCGAAACCTACGGCAGAAGTCTGAGCAGGCACAATGTAGAAACAGATAATATCCCGAAAAGAGACATTTCACCATCCTTCTCCTCCTTATCATCGTCACCATCATCACCATCATCACTATCACCATCATCACCATCATCATCACCATCATCACCATCATCATCACCGTCATCACACCATCACCATCACCATCATCACCACCATCATCTCCACCATCACCATCACTCTCATCACCATTATCACCATCATCACCATCATCATCTCCACCATCACCATCGTCACCATCATCACCATCATCATCACCATTATCACCATCATCACCATCATCATCACCATTATCACCATCAACATCATCATTATCATCATCACCATCATCACCACCATCACCATCATCATACCATAATCACCACCATCATCATCACCATCACTATGAACATCATCACTATCACCATCATCACCATCATCATCACCATCATCATCATCATCATCACCATCACCATCACCATCATCATCAACACCATCATCATCACCATCATCATCACCATCATCACCACCATCACCATCACACCATCATCTCCACCATCACACCATCATCACCATCATCTCCACCATCACCATCGTCATACCATAATCACCAACATCATCATCACCATCATCACCATCACTATGAACATCACCACCATCACCATCATCATCACACTATCAACATCACCATCATCACCATCATCAACACCACCACTGTTACCACCATCACACCACCACCGTCATGTTACCGTTGAAACAGAACCCTTGATCCACACATACCTACAGTTTCCAGAAGTTTCCCCATGTCAGTAAATGGCACCATGTTCTCTCTGTTGCTGTAGACAAAAACTAGGAGCCATCCTTGACCTCTCTGCTTCTCACCCTCACCCTGCTGATGCTTGCTTCAAGTCTTGCTTCCCCAGGTCGCCACAGCCACCCCAGTTCAGCCACCAACATCTCCTGCCTGAACCACTGTACCACCCTCTCTGCTTCTACTGTTTCCTCCCTACAATCCACAGTGACCTTTTACAAAAACAAATCCAATCATGTATGAAATCCTACCTGCATTGGTTATCTGTGGCCATGTAAAAAGCTAACGCAGGGTGTAGTGGCTTCCAGATCAAATCTTTATCCTTTGTGGTTGTCATGAGTCAGGAATTCTGGAGCAGCTAAAGCTGGTGCTCCTGGCTCAGAGTCAAGGTGTCATCTAAAGGCTTGACAGAGTTTGGAGGACCCACTGCCATGGTGGCACACTCACATGGCTTCACCGCCTGCACCTGCCTCCCACAGGCTGCTTGAGTGTCCTCCTGACATGGCAGCCCCTTTCCCCATAGGAAGTAATGGAGAGAGAAGCTGAAGCTGCAACGTATTTTAAAACCCAGACTCAGAAGTCATACACCATCACTCTGCCTCTTCTATTTGTTAGAAAGGACCCACTAACTCCACTCAAGGGGAGGGGAATTTGGTTCCACCTTTTGGAGGGAATGTCAAAGAATTCGTGGACATATTTTAAGCCACTCCACCACCCATCCTACTTTGGAGTCCCAAGGTCCACACCTACCTTCTGGCTTTAGTTGTTTCGTCTGATTCCCAAACAGGCCACACTCACTGAGCATTGCTACTCCCTGGTTACTCAAGGCCTTTGTACTTGCTCTTCTAGAAGTTTCTTTCAGTGGTGCCAATTTCTTTCCCTCATTCAAGTCTCAGCCCCACATCCGTCATTCTGAGAGACCTTTTCTAACAGTGAATGTAAAATAGCTCTCCTCATTTATCAGCGTCAGGCAGTAACTGGTTTGTTACCGTTCGTTGACTGTGTCTCCACCATGCAATTATCCGCTACTTGAGAGCAGGACCCTTGCCGCCCCGCACGCCCGGCCTCCAGGCTGAGTGAGTGGATGTCCCCCCAGCCCATGGACGGCGTTAGCCAAACACAAGACGGATCAGAGAGGCTCAGCCAGGACTGTCGCAAGGTACCGCGTCAACTACAGCACCTGATATGGAAAATTAATATCTCAAAACTTCAGCCCATTTTGTTTCTTTGGAAATCTGGTGAAAATGGATAAGGAAGGTGTCATTATTTTAACTCAGACGCTGTGTTACGAAGCTCTCCTTTTCTGTCATCCTGGCTGCGTGCACACCATCCTAGCATCTTACGGTTTTTACCAGACAGTAAGAGAATTTGTTGTCATGAATCCCACAGAACACACTTGTGCACTTTTAAATTTATTCAGTCCAAAGTTGTGTGCTTTAGCTTTTCTCTAAATTTACCAAACATTTTTTTAGAAAATTATTCATGACCCCAGAAAGAAATTAAATCCTGGTGAGAAGGAGATGTTGCCAAAAAGGAATTTGGGGGATATCATGGTGGTCCTTTCAAAAACAGAAGATGGAAATCATTTCTCTTCCAGAGGAGCAAGTCTTGCTGAAAACTTCAGAGTAGAGCAGCGCGACTCCACCAGCACGAGATCCCATTTACAGAACACCGGGCTCCCCTCCTGCGAGGCCCGATCACACGCTAAGCACATGTGTGTTCCTTTCTGCTGCTTTAGACAACAGAAGTGTCGGGTTCCACAAAGCCGCTTTCTTCTCATTGAAAAAGTCTCCTTAATTTTGAGAACTTTCCCACTAATCACATCTCAAGCTAATGATCCTAACCTTCCACAAAATGACTTCTCTCGTGTCAGCCTTCATTCGACAACCCCCCTTTCCCCGCTCTCTTTGTCTCTCTTGGATTCCCCATTTTTCAAGCCACGAGGCGGCTTCAGTCTGTTGAATTTCAGCTCCTTCTTCCTGTCTCCAATTGCCTATTACCTACCGCAAAGGTCATTTTCGTGTAATTCAGCTTAAATTATTTTCTGATCGCCACATTTTCTCTCTCTCTCTGGTTCCTCCCTCCTTCCAGGCTGTCCCCTCCCCCGCTTCCCACTCCCTTCAGTCTAAGTTTCACTTTTCAAGGATGTCTCTGTTCCCAACAGCTCCTGACAGGGTTGGAAGGGAAGGATTCCTCACCTGCTGTTCAGAGGCTGAGCTTCACGCTCACAGCCTGGCCACTGACGGTCGGGGCACGGAAGGGGCACTTTCTGGGACAGGCGAAAACGACAACAAAAATCCCAGCCCTGAGTCTGGAAGACCTCTCCTATAAAGCACGCCTCTTCTCGGAGTGTGGGGAGTCAGCAGCGATGCCCCAGTTGTAAACGCCCGCACAACTTTTCAGAACCAAATGCAAAAGCCACTGCAACCCCACCCCACGGAGCCATGAAGTGGGAGTGAGAGTGTGTGCCTATGTGCGCACATGTGTGTACGTGTGAGAGTGTGCACGTGTGTATGCATGTGTGTGCACATGTGTGGGAGAGCTGGGCGAGTGTGTACGTGTGCGAGTGCACACGTGTGCAATGTGCGAGTGTGCACGCGTGCGGAGAGCGTGCGTATGTAAGTGTGTGTCAGGGGAAGCAGTAGGCCATCGGGCTCCCTGGCTTTGGTGGGTTCCGCCTCAACTCCTGAGACATTACCTACTCTGCTGGCTCTTTCCGGAAAGTTCTGTCCTCAGCTTCTTCCTGGAGCAGAGTAAGTCTGTCCCAGGCTGGGGCCTGGGCTCCTCAGCGCATCCACAGTGCGGGCGGTGTGTCGCGGAGAGGTCTCTGCGGTGACTGTCTGCCTGCCTTTGACTGACAGCTGATTCCTGCCAGGCAGGCCAGAGCCTGGGGGCCACAGAGCCCACCGCCCCACAAGCAGACGCCTTTGCCTCCAGTGTGGAGGTCGGGACAGCGGTGACACGAGGACCCTCTTCAGGGCCTTTGGACTTCCTGCTCGGGACCATCCTCTGAGCAGGGCCAGCTCCTTGTGTCCTTCAAGTGCCAGCGCCACATCCCTCCTCCCACCGCGGAGGGCGAATCTGAGCAGATAAATGTCAACAGCTCTAAGTGCGCGGGCTGGGCACGCGGCTCAGCCTCCCTCCCTGCCTTTTTGGGCCTCAAACTGAGGATTTTATGGACAAGTCATCACGTTTGGGGGCCACCTTCCGCTGGCGCAGGTGAGGCCTGCGCGAGGGCGGGCGCCGCCATCTGATCAATGCCATATTCCCGCGCGTAATGACGCCGGCCGGGGTTACTTGGCTACTGGAGGCCGGGTCGCTGGCGCCGTCCCCTCCGCGCTGCTGAGGATTTCCTGCCCCGCGGCCCGGCGCGGGCCTGTTATCTGCGTCGGGAGCACGGGCCGCTTTCCGCGCCGGATACGGGCTTCAGCAAATTGTTATTTTTATGGGAAATGATAAAGGAAACGCTGCCTGATGCTCAAAGCTTTAACTGTCCGCTGCGTGCAAGCGGCAGCCCGGCCCCGCGGCCCCGCCGGGCGCGCCCCTCTTCCCTTCTTTCCTGGCACAAACCTTTCCAAGGAGCCCCCTCGGCCCAAGGTCACCTTGGTGGAGAAATCGCCCGGCCGCCCTGGCACCGTCCCCACCTCCCCCTCCCGCCGAGGCCGGGCTGTGCGCCCCTGTCTGCGCAGGTGGCTGTCCCCAGTGCCGCACGGCGGCAGAAGCGGGCCGACCACGAGGGCCGGGGCTCGGTCCCCTTGGCGGGCCTAGCCCGGAGGCGTTCACCCCCGGCACCATCCTTACCGCAGGAGCGAAGCGTTCAGTCCCTCACCGCCGCGTGTGATGGCAGCTGTGAGCTTCTGATAGATGCGCGTTTTCAGGGTGAGAATGTTCCAATTATTCCTAATTCGTTGAGGTTGTAATGTCCCTGCTTTCATTCCTGATTGTGGTAATTTGAGTTTTTCTCTGTTTTGTTGCTCAATCTAGTCAAAAGTTTGTCAATTTTGTTGATCTTTTCAAAGATCAATATATCGATTTCACTGATTTTCTCTATTGTTTTTCCATTCTCTGTTTCATTTATTTCTGCTCTAGCCCTTATTAATTCTTTCGTTCTCCTTGCTTTGAATTTAGCTTCTCCTTTTTCTAGTTTCTTAAAGTGGAAGATTAGGTTATTGATTTGAGATCTTCTTTTTTTAATACAGACGTTTACAGCTATAAAATTTCCTCTGAGCACTGCTTTAGCACATTCCGTAAGTTTTGGTATGTTGTGTTTCCATTTTCACTAATCTAAAAGTATTTTCTAATTTTACTGTGACTTCTTCTTTGGTCCACTGATTATTTAGAAATATATTATCTAATTTCCACATATTTGTGAATTTACTAAATTTCTTTTTGTTATCTATTTCCAATTTCATTTGGAGAAGAGACTTGTATGATTTCAATTCCTTCAATGTGCTGATATTCTTTTATGTCCTAACATATGGTCTATCCTGGAGAATGTTCTATATGTACTTGGGAAGGATATGTATTCTGCTACTGAACTTGGGAAGGATGTGTAGGGTATTCTGTAGATACCTGTTAGGCCTAATTGTTTTATACTTTCGTAAAGTCTTCTATTTTCTTGTTGATCTCCTTCGAGTTATTCTATCCATTATTGAAAGTGGTGTATTTAAGTCTCCAACTATTATTATTGAATGTTCTATGCCTCCCTTCAATCCCATCAGTTTTTGCTTCATGTTTTTTAGGCCTCTGTTGCTAGGTGTATGTATGTTTATAGTTTTTATACCTTCCAGTTGGAGTGATATTTTTGTCACTGTAAAATGTCCCTATTTATCTGTACAAATTGGTTTTAATATAAAGTTTATTTTGTCTGATATTAGTATGGTATGCTAGCTCTGTTATGGTTGCTGTTTGTATGGTATATATTTTTCTACCCTTTTATTTTTAATCTGTTTGTATCTTTGAATCTAAAATGTGTTTCCTGTAGGCAGCAAATAGTTAGATCTTGGATTTTTTGGTCAATCTGACAGTCTTTTTACTAAATTGTTTGTTCCATTGACATTCAATATTTTTATGGATATGGGTAGATTTATTCTTCCATTTTACTTTTACTGTCTTCTTTTTCATTAAATGGATATATAGTGTAATACTATATTTCTGTCATGATTTTTTTAGTCTATATATTTTTAAATTTTTTTTAAAGCTTGCTCTAGGGCTTACACAATGCATCTTAATGTACTTCAGATATATACTTTCTTAATTGTAGTAAGATATATAAACTTTTCTCCTATATAATTCCATTTTCTCCTGCCTTTTTTGTGTCATTATTGTTATGCATATTACAGCTATATATGTTACAAGCCCAACAATACATTTTTGTAATTATAATTATATATAATCTTATGTCTGTTAAAGAAACTTAAGGAAAAATTATATTGATAGGGTTTGTTATATTCTTATTTACCATTTCTATTTCTCTTCATTTCTTCCCCTGAATTCGAGTCACCATTTGCTATTATTTTCTTATTGCAACACAGCTTTGTTCCCACCTGCCTCCTCTGTGCTCTCATTGTCAAATATGTTACATTTCTATATGTTATAGGGCCCACAATATAATTATACACATATTGATTTAAGCAATTTCTTTTTAAATAAGTTAAGAAAGAAGAAATGTGCAATTATACTTCTTTTATATTTACCTACAAAATTGCCTTTATCAGTGTCCTTTGTGTGTGTGTATTTGTGTGTGTGTGTATGTGTAAATTTATATTACTGTCTGATGTGTTGCTTGCTTTCAGAGTCAAGAACTTTCTTTAGTATTTCTTATAAGGTAGGTCTGCTATCAACAAATTCTATGTTTCTGTTTATCTGGAAAAGTCTTTATTTTACATTCACTTGTGAAAGACAGTTTTGCTGGATGTAAGAATCTTGGTTCAGAGTTTTTTTGGGTTTTTTTTTTCTTTTAGCACTTTAAGTATATCATTTTACTGCCTCTGGTCTCCATTGTTTCTAATTAGAAGTCATCTGTTAATGTTGGAGTTCCCTTGCATGTGATCAGTAGTTTTTCTTGGACAGCTTTCCAGATTTCCTCTTTATATTTAGCTTTGAACATTTTGGCTATCATGTATCTGAGTGTATATCTCTTTGTGCTTTTCAAAATTGGGGGTTGTTGATCTTCTTGGTTATGTTGATTAGGTCATCTTAATGATGTCCCACATTTCTGTGAGGCTCTGTTCATTTTTATTCATTACTGTTTTTCTCTATTCTTCACATTGTTTAATGTCTATTAATCTGTCTTCAAGTTATTGGAATATTTTTCTTGCAGCTCAAATCTACTATTAATAGATTATAGTGAAGTTTTCATTTCTATTGTAGTTGTCAGGACCAGAATTTCATTTGGTTCTTTCATATAATTTCTATCTTTTTATTATATTCTCTATTTGATGATTCACTGTCATTATGCCTTCCTTTAATTCTTTAAACATAGTTTCCTGTCATTCTTTGAACATGTTTATCATGCTGCTTTGAAGTCTTTGTCTACTTAGTCTAATATCTGGGCCCTCTTGTTGGTAGTTTCCATTGCTTGCTTAAAAAAAAAAACTAGGTGTAGGTCATACTTTTTTGGTTTTTTTATGTCATATAAATTTTGTTAAAATTTGATATTTTAAATATTATTATTGTTATAACTCTGGATAATGCTACTCCCCTTCAAAATTTGTTGTCTTCATCTCTTTGTGTATATATTTATTGATGTGGCTGAACTAATTCAGTGAAGTTTATTTCCTCTGATTTGTGCAGCCTCTGATAATCCTTGCTCATATGTTTTTCTTTGATTTTAATTCTTGAGCCTTGCTTCCTAGTGATCGTCCTTGGTCAGCACAGGTTAGTGGTCAGCCACTGATTGATCAGAGGTTGTGCCTAAGCCCCTGAACCAGTAAGTTTTTCACTCACCCATTACCTTAGGATCTGTGTGTGCCATGGAGACATATAGCAAGTTTACAAGTTTGTCCTCTGCTCAGCCAGGGACTAGAAGCTCAGAAATTCCCTCTTCAGTGCTTCTCAGAGAGTACCACCTTGAGCATGCACACAGTCTTGGAATCAGCTTGTCAATTTATATGGGGGAAAAACGTGGGAGTTTGATTGGGGTTATATTTAATAAATGGATTAATTTGAGGAGAATTAACATCATTAATATATTGACTCTTCCAATCCATGAACATGGTATGTCTTTTTATTTATTTATATCTTTAAAATTTTTTCTCTCAGAAATGTTTTATAGTGCTTAGTGCAGAGGCCTTGTATTTTATTATGTTGTTTCTCAATATTTGATGTCCTTAAGGCTACTGTAAGTGGTAGCATCTTAAAATTTAATTTTCTATTTCTGGCCTATGGAAATGTAATTAGTTTTGGACATTCACCTAGTAGGTATCCAAAAACTTCTCCCCTCTTTTAGTTTTTCTTTATTATTAAGTTTATTTATTTACATCATATTAAAAGGTTTTATTTGTCATCCTCTTCACTTCATTGTTATTGGTCCATACAAGGCCAGTTTGGTTGGTTTGTTCATCCCATTTGCTCATCCTGTTTTATCTCTGTTTCCTCCCTACCCTCTCAAAGATAACCATTGTCATGTATTTCACATCCATCTGTTGTTTTCTGGTTACTGAAGTGTCTGAGAGCCTCTTCGTGTCCTTTTGGACTTTGGGTTTTCCCACTTGGCAAATGTACTGTTCATGTTCCTTGCTCATCTGTGGCTGTTGCTCTTTAGCTTGTTGAGTTTTAGGATTCTTGCATTTTTCTACTTGCCTCTATCTCAAAAGAGCAGAACTTAAAACATGGGTCTTTCTTACTTCTGCCCACTCATTGGCTCATGGGACCTGATACTGAGACAGTGGTACCCTGACTACTGCTATAGATGAGTAAGGAAAGTCCTCAAGTTAAAACTTACGGTCAACTTTTCCTGCATGAAAATAATGTGTGACAGTGCTATTTCTTCTTAGCTCAAGAACTGGCCTAATACTACAGCTGTGGGACCAGGCATCCTAGGATGGGGATAATATAGACAATAGTAGTACTAGTACAGTGGTTCTCTATGAGCATTACTGTGGGCCAATATCACTAATATGAATTCAATAATTGACATTGTTGCCTTCAGATTCATCCAATTTATAAAGTTTTTATTTATTTATTTATTTATTTATTTATTTATTTGACACAGAATCTCTGTTGCCTGGGCTGGAGTGCCATGGCACCATCATAGCTCACTGCAGCCTCAAGCTCCTGGGCTCAAGCCATCCTCCTGCCTCAGCCTCACAAGTTGCTGAGACTACAGGCATGTGCCACCACATCTAGCTAATTTTTCTATTATTTATAGAGATGGGGTTTCCCTACACTGCTGAGGCTGATTTCAAACTCCTGGCCTCAAGCAATCCTCCCACCTTATCCTCCTAAAGTGCTGGGATTGCAGGTGTGAGCCACTGCACCCGGCCTGGAAAGTATTTTTGAGCGTCTACTCATGCTCAGTAGCAGCTTAAGCTTTCTATAGTAAGGGTCAGATAGACCTTATCATGGTGTTTAAGTCACGCACACGTGAGGCCAGCACACGTGTAGATACGCATGTCCAGGATTTATAAGCCTTGGAATAAAAACATAGACCCAACAAATCCCTAGACCCTAAAGCACCAGAGCAAGTCCAGACTGTGAGCGGGAGGACATCAGGGATGAGCTCTGGACAGATCCACCGTCCACAGTCGACCTCTCGCTTGCCTCATCGTATTGGAGTTTAGTTCCTTCATTCCAACTCTCGGCCACCCATGTGCTTGAAACACTTCTGAGTTTTCGTTACTTAGAGGTTAAGCCTTACGATACAAACGCTCCTAGCCTTTCGTCCATTTCACGAATGCATATTGATAATACAGGGTTCCAGGCACAGCCCCGGCAGCAGTGATAAGAAGATAAAGACCCACAGCTCTGGCCCTGCCCGGCGTGGGAGACCTCGGGCACCCCGGGACCTCCACGCTGCACTGGAACGACCGGAGTGAGTCGTCTGCTGACGGCCAGCTTTGAGAGCAGAGATGAGGGCAAACGCTGGTGACAGTGAGCACCTGAGAAAGTGGAGGCCACAAAGGGGGGGAAGCCACAGAAGGAAGCATCTGGGGCACCTGCTACATCGTTTCCATTGTCTCTGAGCCTGGCCAGAAATACTCTCAATTCATTGAGCAACTGACCAAGTAAATCCAAATCAAAGATACCAAATTTCTGCAGTAAGTTCTACCAAGTCACATTTATTGTTATGTCTGATGTACCTGACATCAAATAAACAGTTATTTTAAAAATCCGGTGCATCACAACACTATGACATAGCCAACCTTTAAAAAAAATGAATGATTTATTTAAAAGGTTGAATGTGTCATACGAGCATCTAAATCAGCAAGTGAAAAATCAGACATCCCAGCGCTGGGGCAGCCAGCAGAGAACAAATGGAGGAGTGAAAATGGTGCAGATTAAACACGGATTTTTTTTTTCCCTCAAGAAATTAGGGAACAGTGGGGAATAGGATGTGGCACGGCTGCAGTCAAAGTTGCTGGCGTGTAGGTGCTTGCTGTTGCCTTTACGTGGCTCAGACCTTGAGCCTCATTGTGGTAAACCTTTTGTTCGATAGTGGTAAGTCTTTTGGCTTTGGGTTTTTTCATCTGTGATATAGGTTCTAGGGATTTCCCACGTCCTGTGTTTAGCTCTCAGAAGCCTTGGGGCGCCGATTGCCCAAACAAGGAGTATGTTTGTGTTTGTGTCACTGCCCCGTCTGCAGATGCGACAGAATGTCTAGTTGCAACCAGACCAGCGTAAAACAGCAGAACTTGGAGGTCACGATGGAAGGTTCTGTCTGTTTTTCCATCCTGCCTGCGCAACCTCGTGCCTTGGGAGGGAACTATCGCAGTCCCCTGGGAAGAGCGTTCACGGGCAAGACCCCTGGGGTCTCGGCGTAGTCCTCCCGTGTTTAGCTGTGTGACCTTGAGCAGTCTCCTAACCCTCTCTGGAGGCTTTCCCTTGTTCATGTATAAAACCAGAGGTCAGATTCCAGATGATCGCAGAGGTCCCTCCTGTTCCTAACGTTCAATTACGCGGCCGCCCTAATGTCTAATTGTAGGATCCGCGTCCTGTTGTGTCTATTCCCAGTGTCACGGAGCACACAGGGCGCTCCGTGGAAGTTTGCTGAGCTGTGTGCAGCGGAGAGAGGGGGCCAGGGTTAGCGGGGCCCCGGGCTGGAAAGGAGGTGTTGCGGTCAGTTACGAGTCTGTGCAGTGAAGGGGTGAGCTGGTTCGGGGGTGAACGTGATGCCCGGGTCCGGTCAGTGGAGCGTGGGGGTTTGGAAGAGTGAGCTCAAGTGGGGACAGCGGATTTGGGAATCATTCTCGTCAGTAAGAGAGATGACAACTTAAATGTGGGGCAGAGGGCCGCACACAGGACCCTTGGTGGGATGAGCCTCTGCAGACCGTCCCTGTGCCGTCCGCCCCCAGGCCCTGCAGGCCCCGATGCCCGAGGGAGCCCCTTGGCTGGGCCCTGAGCACGTGGGATGCAAAAAGGAAGATGTGGAGGAGGTTCTGGCCCTTCTGAGGCTCAGCTCCTGGTTCAATAGAAATGATCGTAGGGCAGTGCCTGGGGACAGCCCAAGCTGCCACTCCCAGAGGCTCAGAACCCCAGAGCGGGAGGGGGAGCCAGGCAGGCTGGCAGGGGCTCCTGCCCCTCTGCGGCACTCTCCGGGGCCAGGAGCACCCCCACCCCTGCCACTGCCGCGGGGCTGGGTGGGAACTGGACGAAGAGAGGAGCCCACCCGGGCAGCTGGGGCGTGAGGATGCCAAGCCCTCCCCACGCCCATCGCAACGCGGCTTCTCCGCCCGGCCCAGCACCAAGCCTCCCTTGCACCCTGTCGGGGTCCTTACAAAAAAGTCTTGAAGCTACAATAAGAGAACACATCAGGAAGGGTTTTGAAAACAAAAATAGCATTTTCATACAGGATATTATCATAATTCAAGGCTAAGATGTCATGACTGTGACCTACGACCCTACAGTTACGACATAACTAGGGACTTATTACTGTAGTAACAGAAAGAGTCCCTGTCGCTAGGCTGCATGAGCAGCGCGCTGGGACCACTGCCGTGGGGTGCCACTGTCTCGCTGGCGCAGGGCCTGGGACCAGCGCAGTCCCCGCCACTTCCTCCGTCCCTGCCTCAGCTCTGGTTCACCGGCACGTGTGAGCTCAGGTGGGAGGAGGCCTCACACCCTCGGGCAGTGACGGAAGCTGTAAAATAAAAGACAGGGTCATCTCTGAGCGGCAGAGAAAGAGCCTACGTTTTGGGCAACAGACTCCCAGCCCCTATGGCTCTGCAAGCGCGTTTATTCTGTGTTTCTTTTAGAAAGAAAATAACGAAACCACAGGCCACAAAATGAAAAATAAATAGCAGCTGCCCCTGCTCACCCTCCCGTGGGGTGGGTGGCTGGACTGAGTTTCCTAACACTGTCCCCGCAGCCCCTGACCCCCAGCCACCGCACCCACCGTCAGGCCTCACGAGGTGTCTTCCAGACCTGCCCTGGGCTCTCTGTGCCCACCTGGGGACCCTCTGTACCCCAAGCTTTCTGGCTGACCCACATCACCTGCTTTGAGGGTCCCAGCCAGCCCCTGCCCATGACACCAGGCCCCTGGCGCTGCTGGGCGGCCATTCGCACAGACCTCCATTTCCCCGGCACTTGGAGCCCATGCAGTGAGTTTGATTTTGCAGCACGAGCAGGTTGTCCCCCCAGTCCCGCGTACCATGCTCTCTGCATGGCTCGCTCCCAGCTGACACCTGCTCCACCTCCTAAGTCCCCTCCTCCAGCCACAGCTCATCGTCTCACTTTCGCGGGCCTCTGCTGTGATAGGGTGAGCCACATGGGTAGGCTGTATGGTAGGTCAGGATGAGCTAGCACCTGAGTAACAGGGGCAAAGGCAATAAGGTCAATTCACGCAGGTAACGTGGAACTGGGGAGGCGGTGGGGGGTGGACACATTGCTGAATTGTGCCATCTGTTTTTGCCTGTGATGGGTTCCCCACTTTGTGTCCTCATGATTATCATCTCAGGCCACAAAATGGTTGCTGTGGCTCCAGACATCACACCCTCACTGGAAGATGGGGCAGGGAGAAGGGGGCATATTCTCTGAGACCCCCTCATTTTATCTGGTAAGGAAACCTTCCCCTTGGGTCCCCTTGGTCTGGACTAAACCATGTGCCTGCTCCTAGAACAGTCATTGACAAGTATGACCTTGTTTCAGATAGACCCATGTCACATGGGAGGGGACAGACAGTCCTCCAGAGCTGACCTTCCCCAGGCACAAAGCCTTCCCAGCCACAGGAGAGAGTCAGGGGTGGGGGAGGTTGCATATCCTGTGTTTGGAGCTGCTCACTCAGCGGCTGCAGCAGCCGGCACCGTGTGCCCGCGGGTGACCACCCCAGATTTCCAGACCAGCGAGGGCACAGGGGAGAGATATGGCAACAACAGCTGTGGATGTTATTGAAAACAGGCGGTATGTCAGGGCTGTGGCATTTTCCTTCCATTCTCTTCCCTTATTTAGAGACGGATGGAGCAGAAAGATCCCTTTTCAGTGTCTCTTCCACAGTGAGGGCTCCGCGAGGCACCAGAAGCCCCCCTTGCTGAAGCGTCTGCAGAGCTGGGGGGCTGGGACGGTGAGCTTCCTGTGGCTCCAACGTTGGCTTTTCTTGGGAGCCTCACACTTGCACACAGTGGCTCTTCATACAAATCCCAGGAACAAGGGGAGCAGGGCATTTGGGGGGCATAGGTAGCAAATTTACTGTGGTCCCACCACAAATCAATAAATACAACCCTTGGGAACATGTCTGGGCCTTTGGTTACCTCTCTCTAGAGCAGCGGTCCCCAACCTTTTTGGCACCAGGGACCCATTTGGTGGAAGACAATTTTTCCATGGATGGTTGGGTGGGGGATGGTTTCGGGATGATTCAAGAGCCTTACATTTATTGTGCAGTCAAACCTCTCTGCTGATGACAATCTGTATTTGCAGCCGCTCCCCAGCGCTGGCATCACCGCCTCGGATCACCAGGCATTAGATTCTCATAAGAAGCCACAACCTAGATCCCTCCCATGTGCAGTTTACAGTAGGGTCCGTGTTCCTATGAGAATCTAGTGTTGCTACTGATCTACCGGGAGGTGGAGCTCAGGCGGCGATGCGGGTGGTGGGGAGCGGCTGTGAATACGGATGAAGCTTCGTGTGTTCACCTGCCACTCACCTCTTGCTGTGCAGCCCTGCCGAGGGGGGGAGATGGGGGGGGTCGGGCACCACAGCTCTGGAGTGTAAGAGTGATTTCCCAATGCCCACCATGCGCCTAGCCCATTCGTATTATTATGCACAAACTCTTTGCCACGGATCACTCCCTCTCTCGCCCCCTGGGCCCGGCCCCTGCGCATCCGCAGGGCTCCCTGCCTGTGCGAGGCCTGGGGTTCCCACACCCCCGCTCTGCCTCGCGGTTCCACTCTCTGGCCCATCCGCCTGCGTTGCTAAGCCCCAGCAGCGTAAAATATTTTATTTGGTTACCTAATGATACTAAAAATACAGCGCGGGTTACGTGTCCTCAGCCCCAGAGGCACTCTTTGGGGGCCTGGCGCTGCTCCGCGGCGACCAGCACACACACAACGCTGCGCTGTGCTGTTGTGTTTGCTGGCGGATTGAGTGCAGGTGGAGGGTCAGGGACACTTTTCCTTCCTCCTGGGAAGATTTTTCATCAGGTTGTAAAAATGTAAATGTAAGTGTGCAGCAGGGCCGTGGGGAGCTGGTGTTTTCCACTCGAACTGCAAAGCCTCGGCCTAGTCTCGCAGCCCAGGGAACGGCTTTGTGGCCGAGTGGCATCAGCAGCCCAGAGGCTGGGCCTGGAGGAGCCTGCAGGTTACTTGGTTCCTGACACCTGCCAGGACCGAGGCCCGAAAGCCACCAACTCCCCACCTCCCAATGGGTTCCATCCAGGCAAGGAGGCCCGGCAGAGGACGCACGTCGCTGGAAGACTGCTTTTCTTCCCCGCCCGACGCTGACGGCCCCCGGCTAGTGGAGCCGCTGGTTTGTGCTCAGGGAGGCAGGTCGGAAGTCGGGGCTTGGCTCTGAGTTATGTGCCTGGACTTACCAGTGTGTTCCCGGGGTGGAAAAACCTGTGATTTATTCTCTGCAGCTGGAAACTGGCCTTTTGTTCTTCTCCCCACGGGCTCTTGAAGCAGCAAACATCTTTCCATCCTGACCCATGTGCGAGGAGACAGGCCCCTGAGCCTAGGTGTTCCAGAAGCTTCCATTGTGCCTGTGATATTGGAGAATCCTATTGTCCCAAAGCCCTCCGGCTTTTAGGAGCTCTGGGAAGGCTTCATCTCCCATATTTGAACCTGGAGGATGTCGCAGGGCAATGCTCCAACTCACTGTTTCTAGAAATAAAAACCGGGGACCACTCTGCAGAAGACAGCGTCACCATTCCACGGGAGTGGAGTGGCCGTGTGCGGCGGATTTATGACTGTGGGGGACAGCGCCACACTTCCTCTGCTACCGCTCGATGGCTGCCCGGCTCCCGGATGAGTTGGACTGGGATCCGCAGTTTCCTGACGGACATTCTTCTTGCCAGACAGTCCCATAAATGCATGAAATTCCACGCTGGGGCATGACGCGGCGGCCCCGGCCAGCGGTGGAGGAAGCCAAGCCTGGGAGGGGCGGAGGGAGGCCGCAGCGGCCCTGGGCGCCGGCATAGGCCGAGGAGAGCGGCCTGGCCGGCTGCACAAGGGCCTGGCACTGCGGCCTGGTCCCCAAGTGCGGTCCCCGGCCCCCTGAGGGCCTGTCCTCCCGGGAGGACGTGGAGCCGTGTGGGACAGGGCCCTTGCTCTTAGCACCGGGCTCCTCGTCCTCCTGGAGCCCTTTCTGTGGTGACAATGGTGACTAGGACAGTTTCCCTTCCTCATGGTGCCGGCCACCCGCCTCGTCATTCCTCCGCCAATTTGCCAGAGCCAGGCGGATTAGGAATGAAACCATTCTAATAAAGAGAATAAATATGCCGGGTGAAAAATGGATTATTAATTCAAGCTGTGCCCTCCGTCCCAATAATAAATGACCCAGCATTAGGGAAAGCCGGTTGCTAAATTAAAACGAATGTGGGAAGGTGGCGGTCCCCCGCCGCGCCGGGTGGGCCCCCCGCCGCCCCCCACACGGCTCCTGTTTGACAGCTCGTGCGAGCCCAAACTGACAGCTCTTCAAAACCTGCCCAAGAAACCCAGCATTAATTAAGTCATTGCTGGACGGTAATTTCCTTGAGAAGTAAAAAATTCTCACACAAGAAAAGGTTACAGAGACCTTTTCTGTGTCAAAATTACCATGCCGCATGAATATTAATGCTCTTAATGAAGACAACCTTTTTTTCATCGAGAAGGTTCTGGAGCCTTCAGGTGCCAAACCTGAAGTCTCACTCCGTGGGTTTTTCAGTCTCAGGGAGTCGGCACGATGCAATTTTTCCATTAAGCCGACATTGCCCCCACGGCCACACCCCGGCCCTGTCTGTCCCAGCCCCTGGGAGCCGGAGCCGCAAACCGCAGCCGCCTGGTCTCTGAGGAGCTGAGGACAGGGAAGCTGCTTAGAATTACAGGCACGATTCTGGTGGGAGGGAAGGAGGAGAGGTGCGTGGATCAGTCACACAGGGCAGGGGCGTCTGTGTCACCGATTGCCCTCGGGACACCTGAGGATGCCACTCCCAGGGGGACAAAGCTTGGAGTGGTCACAATTATCCCCTCTAGCCCTCCAGGCCAGCCCCGCCTCACCACTCCTGCCACGGGGACACCAGCTGGGACGCTGACCCGCTGGGCCTGGGGTCTGGGGCACCGGCAGCACTTCAGGCTTTTCCTGTTTGGGGTGTGGCTTTGGAGGGATTTTTTTTCCTCTGGCAAAACAGGGGTGCCCTCCCTTGCTCAGCCCCTTTACGCTTGCGGGAGGTGTTAAAAGGGAGTAACTCGGGGCCCGTCCGTGGGGCATCTTAGCACCCCTGCTGAGAGAGACTCAAGAGTAAACATGATTATTAATAACTCGAGGAAATATTTTAACTCAACCTTTTTTGATCCTTGGCTATGGTCGCCCTGTTCTTTAGTCCCTTCATTTTAGGAAAATGCTGTAAAGGCAACCGCGCCGGCCCCATGCGCAAGACCGTCTCTGTGCTGCGGAGAGGTGCGGGCGCTTCCCCAAGGGTGATGAAGTCACGGGCTCCCAGGATAAGAGGAGATGATTTATTAAAGCAAACTTAGGAACTAGCCAATTATTTAGAAGTTGTTATCTTGCTTCTCAAGTGCGCAGTGCGACTGGCACAGCCTCCAAGCAGCACCTGGAAACACCCGCAGGCCCCGGGCAGCACGAGGGGAAGGGGCAGCGCCCAGCCAGGCAGCTGCCACCCCCGCGTCACGCCCTGCCCCCCAAAAGCCGCGGGATAGATCATCGCTGTAATTGCCTCTCCCTTCGTTTTTTACCGATTAGTCATCTGTGACGTAATAAAGGCTGTGGCTAACCAGTAATAATAAATCTGGCGTTTCGGTCGAGCCATGTAATACCCTTGTATATTTAAAAGGTAAACGTGATATATAGTCATGGGTGCTGATGTAATAGCCATTAGATTTATAATACATCCAAGAAGCATAATTTTATTATAAAGAGCAATAGTTTACAATCTTATTATTGTTTATTACTGACGTCAGTGCAGACCATAATAGGAATCAGGTTGCAACAACTGGAAATAAGATATATGAATGGCATCGGTTTCGCCAGGAACTGCGCCTGTCCCGAACCAAAGCAGTTTGCACACAGGCTCCCCACCGCCAGGTGCGCCGGCCCCTGCCCCCCTGCTGGCGCCGCACCTTTGCACTTTTGTTTTGCTATTGGGAGACCCCAAGCAGAGCATGTCGCCGAGCGCTGGGACAGTTTGGCAACAGAAAGCACAAGAAGCCGGACCAGTGCGAGCACAGACACCCTCCGGGGCAGAGGGGTCCGAGCCGCAGCGCAGTTCTGCTCCTGGGAAATGACCCAGGAGAGATGGGGGCGCTGGCGGGGGCGTGGGGTCAAGACTGTCCTGTCTTCTTGACACCAGGCGGCTGAGCCAGGCGAGAGTGTCAGCAGTGAATCCTGCCTCTCTCACACGTCTCCGGGATGGCTTTCCACCAAACTTGCCCAAAGATGTTCTTTTCTCCTGGAGAAAAAAAGGATACTTAGAATTGCGGCCCTCCAAGTCAGGGAACATCAGATAGAAACCTTAAACCACACCACCTGCCACGAGTCTGTGAGCCCGTCCACTGGTTTTATGACCCAGGGGTTGTGCTGTTTAATGTCACCAGCACAGGCGGGTGGAATCGCAGCCTTATTAGGGAAATGGTCTGCACCTCTTGGGTCGAGCGCCCCGCGGGGCTGGATCCACCCCGTTCAGGGCGGCGGGGCCCGGGATGGGAGGAGGGAGGGAGGTTAGGACCCAAGATGCGTTACTTCGGGGTGTGTTGCTCTTGAAAAATAATGGTTTTATTTGCAGCAAAAGAATTCCCGTATTTTTCCTAACTCTCTAGATTTCTCATTGTGTCTGAAGCCTGCTTGAAAATGGTAAAAGATATTAAATATAACAAAAAGCATGCTCAAAATATACAAAGCCCATTTTCCACGGGACACCTAGACTGGAATCATCCTGAGAGTCGCCTCCCAGCTGTACCCCTGCCTCCTTGGTTTGGGAATCGTCTGGGATCACCGGACGCCACCCAGCGAATCCCAGGAGCTGTGTGACTGAGGCGCGGACTCAGCCTCCAAGCCAGGCGTCCTCACAGGGGCGGTCCCTGACCGGCACACGTGTGCCTTCCCCGCCCACCTGGCCAGGACGGTGAGCTCCCTGAGGCCAGGCGTGCGTCTGGCCTTTGCGTTCCTCCGCGGTGCTCACTTCATGCACTCGAGGATTAAGTGAACAGAGTGCAGGCAGGCATTTCCATGTCAGCATCTGCCTTAAAAGGCCACTTTCTCATGGGCAGACAGAAAGGTCACCACCTCGGTTTTCCCAGGCCGCAGCTGGTTCCTCCAGTCTACGGAGAGCCCCACTTCCACGAGGGCCCCGAAAAGGCCGTTCTGGTCGCTGAGTTGGGCAGGTGGTGTTTCCACATTTCGGTGCCGTTTAAATTCACAATGATGCGCGCACACTCACGCCAGCCACACACTGCAAAACAGGTTCATACTTCCAGCCCCTATAGCTTGTAGCAATTGTCGGGGCCTGGATGTATATTTGGGAGGGGCAAGGGCATTATATGCCAATCCATAGAGTCTGGTTTCTATCCTCCTTACTGACTTTCCACTTGGAAATAAATAGGTGGCAATGACCAAACACAGCCCCTAAAATACCAGGTCCTTAATAAATGCTTGTCAAATTAAAGTGAAACGAATTAGTCAGCTCGGCTTATGCAAAAATAACAAGTGGTTGGCTTGAGAATAGCCCAGAGGCTGCCTGGGGGGTGGGTGTCCCTGAGCCTGCGATGTCACTTCGCCCAGAGGAGCCGAGTAACCGGACCCAACGCTCCAGACAGAAATGGAACCGCCTTTGCTGGGCGCTCAGGGCTGCTGCAGGCAGCCGTGGGGATGTCAGGGGCTTGTCCTGCGACATCTGCATCGCCGCAAGCTGCTCCAGGAGTCTTGCCTTCCTCTTCTTTGGCTCGTCTCCTCTTCCCACAGCCCCGCTCACCGAGCCCTAGGTGTGCTCAGGGTGGCCTCGGTCCCTGTTCACATGGTCCCACGCAGGCATATGGCATTCTGAGTGTGTCGACTGGTGCTATCCAAGATTTAATAATCATGAACTCCACCCAAACCATGCATGCTCTAAAATGGCATTTTTAATATCATGGACCTGGTGACATTTACACACCACTTGAACTTTACTTCAGTGGTTTATATATTACCATCCTCGATCCTTGAAAAGTGTGGCTTCCAAGGAGTTTATTCTCCACCTTAGACTTATTTCTGGACTTTGATACAATCACAGCACACAGGCCCCCAACAGTTTTAAGGTCCTCGTAACAGTTACCATGGAATGTTCTATTTCAAGGTAATGCTAAGACTTGCAGTAATTTTCAAAACAATAAAACCCCAAAGCAATGTTTCTATACATCTAATACAGATTAAAAATAAATACTTCCCACTCGCATGAGTCTATGAAATTAGACCCAGAGAATTATTCCAGCAATACAGCAAAAAGGGGGGCTTCTTTCCAGCCCCGGCCCACACTCTGGCTCAGGAGAGGCCAGCATCTTCCACGGTGGCCCAGGGCTGATGCTGAGAACTACCAGTTGTGCCCAGGTCCCTGCAGGGGCCCCTGCCACGCTGCATGGCCTCCTAGCCACGGCCCTCATTTGTGTGGCTCAGACAAGACAGAATAGCCTCATGCCACCCAATCTCATTCTCCCTGAGGGTAGACTCTCCATGTCAAAGACGGAGTCCCTGCAATGCCCCCCTCCCCCAGACCACACACCATTGTCTTTCCTGCCTCTGTAGCAGGCAGTCGGGGTAACAATGTAATCCCACATGTCCACACCCCAGCTAGATGGGGAGCTGCTGGAGGATGGGGCTCAGGCCGTGCGTCCACACCCCACAGTGACAGGGCACCTTGTCATACACAGGCACCTGAGCACGCTTCTCACACGTTTCTCGTTATGCCCTGGCACCATCCGTGGCAAACACGAAGCTGCCGGTCCATCCCCATGTGCGGGCCTGAAAGGTACGAGGATCCCTCTGATTGCACACACACAAAGCGTGTCATCTGCTCTGTGCCCACAGGCTGAGTATCTGCAGAGGATGACACTGTAATTTTACCTTTTCAACTCCTGTCTGAAGTTAGTGGTCAAAAAAAAAAAAAAAAAAAAAAAAAGAGAGAGAGAGAGAGAGGTGACCATTTTTTTTCTGAGTTTTTCTGATTATTGTGCATGAGGCCACCTGGATACAGATCTGCCACGCCAGGGGACATGAATGTGTTTGAGACTTTTCTTCTAGTAGCCACCTTAGTGTTGCTCACTTCCTGATACGAAGGACTTTGGGAAAGCCACCCAACCGACAGTTTCCTGCTCCGTGGGCTGGCCACTGCCCGGCTCACAGCCTGCAGCCATGGCCGCGTCGGGTTGCAGACCTGCTCCAGGGCTGTCTCGTTCTTCTGTCAGCTGTGAGGAGCTCACACATCTGTGAGGTAGGTCCTTAGGCTCTCTGGCTCTTCTCGGGACAAGGGCACCCTGCTTTGGTGCTGTCTGGAGCAACTGCTCCGCCTGGGAAGAAGGCTAAGGCGGGTGCTCCATTTTGGTGCTGCCCCACCCTTAACCCCATCCCCAGCAGCGGCTGCACCTGGGGAAGGAGGGATGCTCTGTCCGTCGGGGAATTCCCCAGCCCAGGCAGGATAGGATTTAGAAAGTGACCTAGAGTAACCTAAGGGTGATTAACATGCCATCAGCTTGACTCTGCATTGTGGTTCACGCCTCCAGGTGGGCTTTCTCAGAGGGAGCTCATATACGCAGGACACCTGTTGATCATTTGGTACCATCCGGGGCTGGGCTAATAAAAGGAATCAATCCAAGAAGAGAAACATAGAGTTGGTCAGTGAGTGAGTTGGTCTGTGTCTCTCCACTCTCGGAGACAGACCCGTTTTATTCTAGAACAAAGAGCTGCTCGTGTGAAACTGCTCCCTGCCTGCGGGTACTCGTCGTATTGGCCCCGCTGGTGAGTTTTCCAAACAAGGAGTCCGAGGGCCGAGATGACGGTCTAGACTTGACAGTTTGGTGTGTCTGGTCATTCCTCGGCCAAGAGCACACCAAGAACCGAGGGCAGATCCCACCCGGACACATCACACACACAAGCTCACGCCTGTTCCACCCCCCACTTGGCCTGCAAGGAAAGGCAGGGTGCGCCGGGGCTGTGACGGGGTGCTGAGAGGCAGAGTTGGTCCCTGGTGTGGCCATCCTTGTAGGCAGAGATTGAAAGGGTGATAATACCCGTTGTTTGCAGGGATAAGGAAAATGGTTACATTTGTAGATTGTTAGTGGGATACTGTTGCAACTTGTTTTGGAAAGTAATTGAGCTACATCTGCTCCAGAGGATGCATGCCCTCTTGTTTGTTAATGTTTAGAAAAGGAAAAGCAGTCACAGAGGACCCCTTCCTGGTTCCACCTGAAGGGCGCTGGGCAGCCGGACTGGCTGGAAGGGTGACCCCGGACCCACGCTGCTGTCTCACTCCCCACCCCCAGCCAGTCTTTCCAAAACGCCATTCAAATCTCACGTCAACCCTGGCGGCAGCATCCCAAATGGTTTGAGTTTGGGTTCCTGGATTCTTTTCTCAGGTAAGCACCTGGCACCCACCTCAGGGAGCCTGTCACAGGTGCCCCAGGTGAGAGGAAGCCGGCCAGAGGTGCTCCCAGGGAGTCTCTCCCAGCCACAGGGCAGAAGCTCAGTCAGTTTAAATGCGTGATGAACAGGCCGGCAAGGAAGAGGGGGCCCCGAGAGACAGCACAGCTGAAAGCTGCCGGTGGAAGGTGACTGACTCGATTTCAGGTACCCAGTGTCTCAGCTTCCTTCATCCACCGGGGATGGGTCCATGGGGCCTCACTTCCTGTCCTGGGGCTGCAGGTGGCTGTTTGGGCAGCTCATGCAGCTCTAGGAACCTCCCTGACTCAACCAAATGTGGTGGTTCGATACTTAGAAAAAAAACTTAGCCGGCCATTGTGGTGCTCGCCTGTAGTCCCTGCTACTTGGGAGGCTGAGGTAGGAGAATTGCTTGAGCCCAGGAGTTTGAGGTTGCTTGAGATAGGCTGATGCCACAGCACTCTAGCCCGGGCAACAGAGTGAGACTCTGTCTCAAAAAAAAAAAAAAAAAAATGTGGTGGTTTGAATCTAAAGTTGGTGAAAACATCTCTGAACATTAAGGGCTGTTCCTTATGACTAGGTCAAGGCCATACGTATGTGATTGTTGATGTCACAGTGCAAAACACAGTCGATTAAACTCGGTGTGTGCCGGCACTTGGGGCTCAGAGGGGAAGTGGCATGAATTATGGAGAGAGAATTTCTGGCAGACACCAAACCTGGGCTCCAGTCCTGGCTCAGAAATGCTCTCTGTGACCCTGAGCTCGTCAATCCATTCAGGGTTGTCAGTTCTCAGATGAGGAGGAGGATGTCTAAACTCTCCCAACAATTCAGTCTCAGACTGTGACAGTGACCGTCAGAGCTGTAAAACTCTAATCTGTGATTTGCGATAGAGACACAGAAAAATGGGCCAGGATGGCCATCTCTCTGTGGAATTCTATGGAGTGTCCAGTATTTCATAAAAGAACATCTTAGATTAAGGAAAAGGATGAGCTAATCAATAAGTGATTTGGGGACATTTTGATATTCATTTGGAAAATGTAAAAGGTTCCTCTCTTACCCTTCACATAAACATAAATCTAGATATAAAACAATAAAAATACCAAAACTAAGGAGAATAAAGAGAATTACGTATCAGAGAGAATCCTTTCTTAGCATAACATAAAATCGAGAGGTCAGCAAGGAACAGTTTAAATCTCTACCTAGCAAAGAACACCTTCAAAACAGTTATTTACAAGGTAAATGAGAAACTGGAAAAATATTTGCAACATGTTGCAAAGAGTTAATATTCCTACTATATAAAGAACATCTATAAATGAATAAAAAATTGCAAAAAACTCAATGGAAAAAATGAACAGAAAAGTGAACTTCCCGGTGAACATCTAAAAATATACATTACCTCATTTAATGCCTTTACAAGGGTGCCTCAAACAGCCTTTCTGTCTTATATATTACTTTGCAGGTGGGCAGAGATTAAAAGGGTGATAATACCCATTGTTTTCAGGGATGAGGAAAATGGTTACATTTGTAGACTGTTAGTGGGATACTGTTGCAACTTGTTTTGGAAAGTAATTGAACTACATCTGCTCGAGAGGATGCATGCCCTCTTATTTGTTAATGGTTAGAAAAGGAAAATTTACATTTTCCTTATAAATGCTACTTTTGTAATTTAAAAGGTAGAAGAAATATTTTTAAGTTCCTTTCATGATAAAAAGGTTTTCTGGGTTGGTTTCCATAACCATCTGGGCAGAACTCATTTTAAGAAAACCCAATATATGAAAAACCAAATTTTAAAGCTGTAATTAAACAGAGGTCATTTATTTGGTGTCCTGTGGGACCCACACTAAAGCCCTTAAATAATCCCCCGAGACATCTTGAGATCACTTGATTTTGAGTCACTGACAACTTTTAATCCTAAAATATTAAAAAAAGTTACTGCTCATGAAAATCAATCAGATATGAGATAACTTTGTTTAAATCTTTATGCAAGTTAATTGGAAAATAATTATTTTACCAAAATTGAATTTGTACGTGATTATCGAAAACATGCGGGTATTCATTTCCCATCCCTCTTCAGTACATTTCAAGATCCTTTAGGCTTGATCTCCATCATCAACTGTACCATGTGATATAAAAAATTGTGCTTAGTTTTTGATGATTTTCCAAACAAGTCTCTTTATGTCCAAAGGGAAGGGTTTAGGGCACCATGCTTTCCTCCTGTAGACACCCATCCACCCACCCACCTGGCCATCTACCCACCTCTCAGCATTTGCTGATGATCTGTGGTAGGTAAGGCCGATGCCTGGTACTGTGGGAGAGAGAAGAGAACCCATCAGGTTCTGGCCTCAACAGAGGTTAGTCTCCAGAAGAGATGTTACTTTTATACCTGACAACCCCCTGACAACATGTATGTGTCTCAGTCACTGTGAATGTGACAGTCCTTCAGAACAGAGCTCAACTTCCTATGAAGGGCCAGATATTAAATATTTTAAGCTTTGTGGGATCTCTGTCATAACTACTCCCCTCTGCCCTTGTGCCATGATAGCAGTCACAGAAAATGTGTAAACAAGTGAATGAGGTTGTGTACCAATAAAACTTTATTTATAAAATCAAGTAGTGGGCCAGGTTGGCCAATGGGCTGTAGTTGGCCCTGGGTTAGAAGGTCAGAGGCAGGCATCAGCCGGGGCTGGGGCAATCTGGAAAGGCTTTATGGAGGGTACAATAGCTGGGCTGGACCTTAAAAGATGATTAGGGAAAGTCAGAGTGTGTAGACAATTCCATCTGAAGAGAGAAAACACAGAGCACCAATGAGGTGAAAATTAATCAGATATGAGATAACTTTGTGCACCCTGAGGTTCAGGGGCAGCAAATCGCCAGTTAGAAGGGACAGACCCCAGAAAGGCAGCTTGGACTGTGCTGGGGAGGCCTGGTTACCCAGACTGACGAGTTTTTCTTTATCCATCAAGGTAGTGAGCTTGAAACACTTTTTTTTAAAAGAGGGGAAATTACTCTCAAAGTAACTTTTATGATGCAACATAGCATTACAAAAGGAAGAAAAACAGAGCCGCTCTGAATACAGAGCATTTGTGCAGATGGCAGGTGGGGACTGCACTGTGACTGCTATTCTCTTACCTCCCCCATGGCACAGTTGGAAATTCCTCCCGCAGACCCTGCGGGTCCCTGGAGATGTTGAGCAGGGAAGGGCAGGGCCAGAGAGCCAGGTGGGAAGATGAGTCTGAAGCCTGAAGGGAAGGGACGCCTGGTTGAATCAAACCATGACTGACTCTGTCAAGAAGGCAAAGTTATCTATGAAACATTCCTTCTTAGGCCCAGAGGGGAGGATGGAAACGGTGAGGAAAGGAGGCATGGGCTGCCCACAGATGCTGAGAGAGGCAGAGGCTCTGAATGCTGGGATGGGGGCTTTTGTGGATGGGAGAAAATGTCACAGGCCTCTCTTGGTCAGGACAAGTAACATTTGTGGCAGGAAGCAGGAAGAGGAAAAAAAGTCAACTTGTCACTAGAATCAAATGACTAGAGAACACTTTTGAAGTTGCAGGACCTGAAAACAAACACTCCAAGTACTGAAAGAATCAGAGAGCCCCCAGGTCTTGTCCTGAGAAGGTATTTTACATCCCTGATGCCTGATAACGGACACAGCTCCGGGATCACCCACCTGCCCCCACCTCTGATCATCTGTGCACACTTGGGTAAGTTACAACCGTTCTGAGACTCAGTTTTTGCTTCTAGAACTCCCACCTTGCAGGGTAGGAAGGATGGTTGAATGAGCTGTGTGTGTAAAGCACCTAACACAGCTCCTGGCTCACGGCAGGGACTGGGTCCTGGCGGTGGTTATTATTAGTTGAACCCACTTGTTAATCTGGAAATTCTCAGTGACTTTTGCTTACGTCTGCTGCTGAGCTAAAATGGAAGCCATCCCTTTGCTGTGCTTTGTTATGGGACAGATCATACCAGGCAAATGTGATTCTCTTGATAGACCGGTCTGGGACCCTACTGATACATAGCTGAACTTCAGAAAGCTTTTGGTCCAAGTCCATGGACTATTTTCATCCACAATCTCAAGATCTCTGGCAAATCTGTGGCTTCCTCCTCCACCCAAGGCAGACATCACTAGCGGATCACAGAGTGCTTCCCTGCTGTGCCTGGAGGTGCTCTCGGAGTACTTCCTAACGCAGTGCTCCAGGCGGCTTTTATCCGTCCATCAGAGGTGACTCCCGACTTGTCCCTGATTTGCCATTCTTGGTCTGTAACAAAGGAAGCGGGGAGGGGAAGTGCCTGAACCAGCCCGATTTCATCCAGCTTCTCCCCATGATTAGCTGTTCTAATCACTGCTGCTTGCAAAGGAGCCGCACGGACACTGCTCAGCAGCTGAGAGTCGGGGGTGGGGGAAGAGCGGAGGAGCGCATGGCCAGGCAGTGAACGTCACAGACGGCTGGCACAAGGGCACGTCATGCTGGGGCCTCGGTGAGCCCGAGAGCGGAGCGCGGTTCCTGTTGAGTGTCTCTCCCTCGTAGCCTTGCTTGTCTCTACCTGTCACTCTCCTCTTTAGCTCCCGGTATCAATCTCCTCATCTACAAACAGAAGAAACTGTTTACCTGGATCAGTGATTTTCAACCATCTCTTCCTACCCACAGTCCCCTGCATTCTAGTAAAATGTTGTTTGCAGTATCGGCTTCCTGGGCTCCGTAATAAACGTCCACACACCGAGTGGCTTGAACAACAGGAATTTATTGTCTCATGGTTCTAGACACTGGAAGTCACAGATCAGGGTGTGGGCGGGGCTGGTTCCTTCTGAGGCTATGAGGGACGATGTTCCAGGCCCCTCGCAGCTGTGATACTTCTACCAGCTGAGGGGCACTGAGGACCATCGACAAAGCACCCAACCTCTGCCTTCATCTCCAAGCGCCGTTCTTCCTGTGTGCCTGTCTCTGTGCCCACAGTTCCCATTTTGTTATAAGGACATAGTCACATTGGATTAGGGACCACCCTAATGACCTCACCTTAACTGCCTACATCTGCAATGACCCTATATCCAAATAAGGTCACATTCTGAAGTGTAGGGGGCTAGGACTTCAACATAGGAATTTTCGGAGTCACAGCTCACCATGTAACATCCAAAAACTTACTTTGAAACAGATAAAAGAGCCGCTTCCATTGTAGGGGGACAGAAGACTGGGAACCTGACCCCTCTCTTGTTCCCTCCACATCAGGGCAGGATTCTAAGGCATTTCTTTGGAGCATTGCTCAAAATTCACCAGACGTGTGTGGTAAAGGATTAACCTTACCCCAAAAAGGTCTAGACCTTATCTCAAGGGAGATGACCTTCAGGAGGAGTGACTTTGTTCATTTGGGAGCCTTGGGTCTACCAATGTGGTCTCAGTCCTTAATCAATGGCATCCAATCAAAAAAGAAAAGTCCCTTCGTGTCTGTATTAAACCCTGGCTAGAGGGCTGTGTGCAAGGTAGATTATGGTTGCAGTAATCAGAGGATCTGTTGGACGTACGGTGTTCAGAACGGGGGTGCCCCGTGAGCTGGGTGGCGTGGGGAGCACCAAGTGTGCCTGCCAGCCTGGCAAGGTGGGTGAAGTTGCTGACTGTTGAAAAACAGAATTGAACATGAGTGACCTAGAAGAAAGATGGTCAATTGTATGAATAGGGACAAGTTAGGGTCAAAAAAGAGAAAATCTTGCAAATATATGTCACACAAACAAGATTACTTAGCCTCTACTGAGGACTAGGATTAGCGCTTTATAAACATCATATGTTTGTTCTTTACAACTATCCTCTATGACATTACACGACAGAAATGGCCAATGAGCATAATAAGTGAGTCAAACGAGACCTCTGGGGTGTGCCCGCGACACGGCTACACCCCACCTGGGAGGGCTGGCTCTGAAAAGGCCACTTGGCTGCCCTGGTCGTGGCCAGGAGTCTCTGCCCATCACTCCAGGAATTGGGGCTGCTCTCTGAGCATTATGTGGCCTTTGACCTTCCCACATTTTAGGTTGGAGATGAGGGTTCATGAAGGGACCACAGGGAATGACAAAAACAATTTTGGGCACTAAAAATAGAGAGAAGGGACTAGTAGATGCACTTGGCCTGGAGAGGCCAGGTGGCCACATGTGAGCCCTGTCTCTCCCAAGATCACAGACAGAATGCTACTGTTGCTATTTGCAACTTGGTGTTGATTTTGCAAAGGCTTTTCCTAGGTCTGTGCCGACAGCCTGTAGGTGCTGGCATCCTGCCTACTCTGACGGTGCGGATGGCAGCCAGGGCAGGGGCACCGCTGACATGGGGGCCGGGATCGGCTCTGGAAGCATACTTCCTTCTCACCTGCCTCTCGTCGGGTTCCCAGTGCTTTGTGTCATGTGTGGTAAAGAAATGACCCACACAAAGCCTGCTCTGGCTTGGCCATTCTGAGCCGGCCACCAGGGAGTCTCGAAGGGCTTGTTGAGTGCCGACTGCATGAATTTTGGCGCTGGTGGGCTAGGGTCACCGCCCTTCTCCTCCTAGCCTGTGGGCAGCTGCCCGCCCACCCGCTCCAGCCCCAGCAACCGGCTGCTCCTCTGTGAGTCCCCATGGGTAGGCAGCACCCCCAAGGTGGGGTGGGCGGTGGGGCCAGGCAGCAGCCCACCCTGAACAGGGTCATGGCTGCACCCCCAGGGACCAACTGGCATTCAACCCAGGGCACTCAGGCCACAGGCAAACCGGAGGCAAACCCAAGCAGTCCCTCCACTTAGCCCCAGCACAGGGTCTGTTCCCCTCTCTGGGTTGTCTGTTCCTCCCCGGCCATGTCTCTGAGGGGGGAAGGGCTCCTTCCCCAGTGGTAGCCATCAGCCCAGTGCAGATGACACCACCAGGTCAGCAGCCCCTGTGTGTGGCCTGACCAGCACTGCCTCATCCTGAGCAGGAGTGGGTTCAGGGGAGCCACAGGACCCAGGCACAGTGTCTTGGGCTAGTGCTCCACTTTTAATTAGAATCCACAAAAGTCACTGCAGGCAGGCCAGGTGTGAAGGGGTGGCAGGGACTCTGTCCTGGAGCCATCTCCTGCTTTCATGATGTTTGTAGCATGTGTCCTCCCTCCAGATGTGACTCCGGGGGGGACAACATGCGGGTCTCCCCAGTGGGCACCATCCTCACCCCTGGCACAGGTGTGCATTCAGTACTGGTATGTCCGCATGATCGTGTGACCTGCGTGTGTGGATGTGTTAGTGAGGATGTGGGGTTACAGCAGTTGAAGCATGGTGAGGTTCACACACTTGGAGCAGAGAGCTTTATTGCTCATAAGGGCTGCAGCCTGCAGGGGCCATGATGTCGGGCTGGGAAGCAGAGCCCCAGGCAGAGCCGGGAGTGTGGACTTCTCAGGAAAGGCAATGGGAATAACAGTTTATGCTGAGTGGGCAGCGGAGTATACACATTTAACGAGCCATGGGAGGAGTCGTGACTATTTGAGAGGAGAGACACATGCACATGCCACTGAGCTTCCTACCCCTTCATGGGGTCCATGTTCAGAACACGGGGTCCTTAGTGTGATCCAAGGTGGAGTTTTCAGCCCTCTGACTTCAAAAGGTGCAGCAGAGGACATGGCGACCCTCACCATGCATCCTTGTAGAAGGGTCAGAACCACTGCCTGGGCAGTGGCCCCTGTGGGGAGAGCGTGCTGGTCGGCTGTGGTGCCAG
Source organism: Lepilemur ruficaudatus (assembly GCA_963574885.1). Taxonomy (NCBI): domain Eukaryota; kingdom Metazoa; phylum Chordata; class Mammalia; order Primates; family Lepilemuridae; genus Lepilemur; species Lepilemur ruficaudatus. The sequence goes on from CAUYRT010026919.1 coordinate 34,547, forward strand.
AACCGCAAACAGGCAGGTGCAGCACAGGACGGGTTTGCTTGTCCCGCAGGGAGAGAGCCTGGTGCTGCCCGTGAGGGAGGGGGTGTACCGAGGCGTGTCCGAACTCCCCCTATCGTGGCTGGGAACTCAGTTTCAAGGTTTCCCTGGGGTCCTCTTGGCCAAGAGGAGTGCTGTTCCCACAGAGTTTTCATCATCCCTTACACCTTGTTCACTCTCCACCTACGGAAACCGGAAGGCGCTGCCGGTCTCCACGCAGGACAAACAGCGCCGAGAGCCAGGCGGCACGGTGGATCTGTGGGGCTCACGCTGTGCTCGTCACAGCCCTGTAGGAAATGCTTGAGTGAGGAAAAAGGACGAATTTCCCATTGGAGGAGACTACTGAATTTGCACAAAAATACAGTTTTCTGGCCAAAGGAAAATAAGCAATGACACGCTGAATGAGATTAGTCATCTGAAGCCCTTTAATGGAATCATTTCTGGGAGGCCCAACTTCAGTCCTCTCCCTGTTGAGACACAGGCCGGCTCTGATATGAGTGAGTAACAAGCATGTATTTGTCTCCCCTCCAAGTACTAACCAGGCCTGACCCTGCTTAGCTTCCGAGATCAGACGAGATCGGGCGTGTTCAGGGTGGTATGGCTGTAGACACAAGCACGTATTTGTTAAAGCAAGATGGATAGGTTTGCAGTACGAGAACTAGGAAATATTTCCATTCCCTGGAGGCCTGGGGAACACTTTCCCTGTGGCAGGACTTGCTCCTGAGCCCCTGCCCGGCCCTCGCGCTGCATGTAGGAGTGTGGGCTCGCGTGGCCCCAGGGAGAAGGGCCTTTCCTGTGTGGCAGCTCTTGCTGTGATGCTGGCGCCTGTGGCTGGGAGTGCTAAGGTGCTGGGGCGCAGAGTACCCCTGTGGCAGAGGGAAAGAAGGAGGAGGGACCCCACTGAGGCGATGCCACGTTGCTACGTGGAGAGAAAAAGCAACTGTTCTGGGGAAAATCCGCAGTCTCAACATTAAACATTTTTATGTGAATGAACAGAAAAATGGGGAGGAAAAGTGACCCTTGAGTGCCCTTCCCCTCCAGATGAGTGGGGTCTTTCCTCTTGTGTCAGTGGAGTCGCTTTCCCAGTGGGACGAAGGCCGGGAGAGGTCAAGGAGCTGCCCGCAGAGGGCCGGGAGGGCTGTCCGTGGTTTGGCCGATGACCGCAGGCGAGTGCCAGCTCCAGTTGGGACTTCGGCCTGGGTTACGGGGCAGAGTCGGGAGCACCAGGGTGGGTGGGAGGGAGGATCCACAGTTGAGCCTTAGTCTCATGCCTAGGGAGCATCTGTTCTATGTGGGCAGGAAACCAGCTGCTGACCCGGCGAGCGCCTGCCTGTGCGGGGAGAAGGGCTTCTCCCTTGCACGGCCCTCACCTGTGCGGGCTGGGGGCTGGGGCGCTTTGTCAAGCCCACTGCCCAGGTTGCTCCAGTACAGTGAGGAGAGGAGGACAAGGGGGCCTGGGAGACTGTCAGGTTCTTTGCCTGGTACTGTACGCAGAGCAGCAGACCCAGTTGTGTGTGTGTGTGTGCGCATCTGTGTATCTATGTGTGTTTGTATACATGCTTGTGTATATGCACATTTGTGTTGTGCATGTGTACACACACATATTTGAGTATGTATATATGCTTGTCTGTGTGCATGTATGTGTGCGTGTGTGTCTGTGAGTGGTGTGCTTGTGTTTGCGTGTGAGCAGTGTGCTTGTGCGTGTGTGTATGTGAGCGGCGTGCTTGTGGTTTGTGTGTGTGTATGTGAGCGGCGTGCTTGTGGTTTGTGTGTGTGTATGTGAGCGGTATGCTTGTGCGTGTGTGTGTATGTGAGCGGCGTGCTTGTGCATGTGTGTGTGTGTATGTGAACGTGTGCCTGTGCATATGTGTGTGTGTGCATGCTCTCTCCTCACAGGTGCACGAGGACACTTGGTCCCTGTTTCTCCAGAAGGACCATCCCATTTCCGAGAAGTCCCTTTTGCCTGGCGTGATGCCTGGCCGGTGAGGGCCAGGTGGGCTCTGGGAGCGCACGCCCAGCTCCCTGCACACAGCCTGGGGGGCTGCTCCGTGCTCAAAGCTTCCCAGCCCGGCCTCCCCTTTCTCCAGGGCCTGGGAGCGCGCAGCTTCAGACAGAGAGTGCCCCATGCTCTGGGCCACGGTGGATCCAGTGTGGCGCAGCTGCAGGGCTCATGCTTTCCTCTGCCCCGGTACCGCCAACCTGAAACCCAGAGAGAACAGCAGCAAGAAAAACTGCTTGAACAGTAAGATGATGGATTTCAAATCATTATGTTTTTGTTGTATTTTTGAATGAGCATTAAAATTCATCTCTGGGAACTGTTGAACAGCAAATGAACAAAACCCCATAGCAGTCCTAATCTTTCTCCGTAATGTGTGCACCAGAGGGTGCTGTGCCGTGGTCTGGCTGGGAATATTAACCATTCCAAAATGCATTTAGGTTTCATTTTTTAGAAAAAGGCAGAAGTGCCTTACTGTAGATTTCTGCTTCCCTCTAGAAGAAAAAAAACATGATACTGTTTTAAACTGCAGCAGTGGAAAAAAAAAAACATGTGAAATATGTGATGTGGTGTTTTTACCAACTGTCTAAATAAAGGTTTAGTGAGTCACTATGGAAAACAGAAAATCTTTCTTTATTTTAAGAGCTGCAGTTTGAGTGTTTTTTTTCCTCCTCCTTTTTTTTTTTTTTAATGCAAAAGCTTCCCTTAGGTTTGTAACTTAAACATTGCCCATCTGCTAGATACTTCCTGGCCTGAATTTACAGCAAATCTGAGATTTCATTTTTCAAAAATTGCACTTTAGAAATGTGCCCGTGTGGCTGGCAGCGTCTATGCAGATGGAGAGATGGTGCTTGGGGCCGCGGGCCTCCGTTCGCAGAGGGAGCCCTTTGTCTCCAGCCTCAACACCTGAAGCTGAACCACCCTCCCAGAGCACAGACACCGAGGGACCTGAGAAGCGGCTGCATGCTAATTGGGACCTCAACCCGGTTTCCAAAGTCGTGCGGGAAGCGCCTGGAGACAGCGCCACTGTGGAGCGTCCCACCTGGCGACCTGGTTCATCCATCAGTCTGGACAGAGCCGGTGTCCTGGGCTCCCCGCTGTGCCTCCCAGCCCCGAGGGCCCTCGGCCACAGGTTTATCTTTGGAGACAGCCCTTGGCTTCCTTTCTCATCCAGACTCGGCTCCAAAGGCCACAGCCAAAATGTCACCGGTACGTTATGCCGACTAAACTTACACCTCAATCTTTTTTTTTTAATGAGGTAAGAAACAATTGTCCCAACATCAAAAATTACAGCCAAATGGGAGCTTCCAAGGCCCAGGCAGCTTTCACAGCTCCCACCTTATTTTTCTGTCTCAGGGTCCCATTATTAATGAACTCATTCGCTTCCGCAAACACAACCGCACACGTGTTTCCAACCACATCTATAAAACTATTTAATGCACTTTTCGAAACAAGGCATCTTACAGCCACAGTAATTGCGGTTTTACTAGACCTTTAAATGGGAAGCAGCCACTTATGAAGTTTTGATATGGTGAGCTGATCGGACAGGTTAAACATAAAGGCGCGATTTATGGGGGCCGTATCCCCACGTGCGCACCCCGCGCACCGGTCGCGCAGCCCCCTGCGAGGTGCACGGCTTTATGCCACTTACAGGTTGCAAGAAGCAACGAGAAAAACACTAGATTTTACAGGAAAATAATATTCATAAATCTCCCACAGTGAATTACAGTATAACTCAGAGCTGTCTTTGTTTTGCTGCTGCGAAGAATTCAATTCTGCTGCCATGTAGAGACGATAAACACAGAGCCCAAAGTGGAAGCCACTCCCCTTGCATTTGGCAAGTGTTTACGGCCAATTTACAGCCGGCGCTCGGAACAGCTTCGGCCAGACGCTACGACACTAGCACCAAGCCGCTACGGGGAGCGAGCTGCTGAGGCCGCGAGGGGACCTCCCTGGGTGCGCGTCGCACCTCTGTGCCCAGGCACCTTTGTCCTTCCCGCTGGCAGCGCCGCCTCGCACTGCTTCCTGTCCAGAAATGGTCCCAGAGGGGCCTCTCTGGGCTGCTCAGCGGGCTGGGGCTGGTCCCCTTTTCTTCAGGCTGACACCACGGAGGGGGCAGTGGCATGTTTTCTCACAGAGAGGGAGAACCTACGCTTATATTTTAGACATCTTTTCAACCATCTACGTGATATGGAGACGCTAATGTTTTTAATGTTTTATTGCCCCTAGAAGCGTTCATTTTCGACCAAGGATTCCCACAGTCCAGCGGTAGAGCCCGACCCTGCCACTCACAGTGGTCTCACCTCCAAGGTCACCCGTCTCCCTGAAGGTCAGTGTCTTCACCCCAAGGTGGGAATGGCAGTGCCACCCTCAGGGTCTGCAGGAGGCTGACACTCACTGGAGGACCCATTCCGGTGCGGGTCCCCCTGGTGCACCCCATGCAGCGCTGGGGAGCCCCTCCCCGCAACGCGCCTCTCGTTACCTTCCCTCCCAGGAGCTCGTCTCCGTCTGGACTTTTCACCCAGCATGCTTGAAGGGACCTGCCACTGGCCGGGGAGCCTGCTGCCCAGGGAGGGTGGGCTCCTGCTCTCACCCCAGGTAGGCCCACCTGTGTGCCAGCCAGCACAGGGTTCCTTCAGCTGCCAAGCACATTCTATCTGGCCCAGTCCCACCCGTGTCCCTGGCCAGCAACACGGGGTGTCTTGGGGACACACTGGGGAGGAGCTGAGAAAGGCATTTCAGGAGCCATAGCACACGGGCCCCCCGGAAGTCAGACGGGAAGACACCCTGTGCCAGGGGACGGCCTGGGGCATCTGGTATGGGCGCAGGGGCCTGTGTCCTCCAGCAAGGAGCACCTGACAGGTGGCCCAGCCCAAGCACTCAGGAAAGCACCCAGGAGGGTCATTTTACCTGTCAATTCGGCTCGGCCTCGGTGCCCAGCTGTCCGTCAAACTCCAGGGCAGCTGTCACTGTGAAGGTATTTTTTAGATGTGATTAACACCTGAATCGGTGGATTTCCAGCAAGGCAGAGGGCCGTCCACACGGGGGGTGGGTCTTGTCCAGTCACTGGAGGTCTTCAGAGCAAAGGCAGAGGTTTCTGGAGAAGGAATTCTGCTCCAGGCACCGGGGGCCTCCAGCTTGCCCTGCAGACCTCAGACTGCAGCCCATCAGTCATGCGGGCCAACCCCTCAGTGTCTCTCTCTGACTCCCTCTCTCTCCGTCTCTGTTTCTTTGGAGATCCCTAACTAATACAGCAGCCAAAGCCCAGAAAACTTCTATTTGGTTTGCAATTATTTAATTCAAACAGACCCACTAGATTTGCTTTGCACCTGGGGGACAGGGTGGGTAGGGGAACCTTTGGATTTTAAACCTTCCAGGTTCTCTGGCTTGGACTTTAAAGTTAGGTTGCTAAACCTCTTAAAGCCGATGAGTACCCTAGAAATGCTGCTCGAGCTGTTAAGGAGGGAAACCATTTTACAGAGCCAGTTCACACACACACACTCATGTGCACGCCGGTGGCACACACAGCTGCATTTGGACTGAAGAAATATTTTCTGATAGAAGTCAAGCTTGATAAAGGAACGCACGCACCACGTGTGAGAGTACGGTATTAATAATTAAGCTGTGCGATCATTACCTCAGGATATTATTTCTTAAATATCTCTTGCAAAGGCAATATGATTACATATGAATGATATCAATTTTCTACCAACAAAAAAATCTGCAGAAATAGGAATTGAATTACACTGTCCAATTTGCTGTAAAGTTCACTGTATGTGAAGAAATTAATCAAAGCTACCACCACCCATTTTTATGGGAACATAAAATGATGTGAACTTCCATTTTTAATAAAGATGCATAGCACTTTTATGAAGACTGACTAATAACACCATAATGAACTGAAAAGCTACTGATACATTAGGAATGAAAATTTTGAGGAGTGTATTTACTGAGACTGTTTCATGTAAGGCAGTATTTCTCTGAAGTCTCTGTTAGAATCATTGTGAAACAGAGGCAACATTTTCAGGGAGAGAGAGTGTGAGGTTGTAGAAATTTATGTTCGGGGTGTGAAATGCTCCCAGAACACCTGTGTCTGGAGATGGGCATCTGTGCTCCCTGTGTGGCCGGAGCCCTTCTCTTTTCATCTTTCTCCTCCACCTCTTTGCCCCTCAGAGCATCAGTGACCCACCAGGAAGTTCCCACAGAGAAGTTTCCTGGGACAGAAACCCTTGAAAGACGAGGGGAAGGAAAGTTTATGTTCCCGTCTCAACGTGGCCCCCGATGGGGCTCAATCTCTGCCCAGCTTTAGGAAGAAGCCTCATCCTCATCCCCATCCCCAGAACCTGGATGGGGCACATGCTGTCATTGTAAAATAAATGCCTTGACTGTGTCTTCGTCTGTCTCGTGCTGTTATAACAGAGTGCCACAGGCTGGGCAATCTATAAAGAACAGAAATTTCTCTCTCGCAGTTCTGTGGGCCGGGAAGTCCAAGATCGAGGTGTCGCGGGTGCGGTTGTCAGGTGGGAGCTGCGCCCTGCTTCCAAGATGGCCCTGATGCCACGTCCCCAGGGGAGAAGAATGTTGTGTTCTCATGGGGCAGAAGGTGAAAGGACAAAAGGGACCAGCTCCCTTGAGCCCTTTTGTAACAGGATTAATCCATTCACGGCCTGAACACCTCCCCAGAACCCCCGCCTCCCCGCAGTGCTGCATCGCACACCGCTGGCCCCCGCTGGGCACAGGGTGACAGCTCGCACCAGCTCCCTCTTAACCTGGAGACGTCTGCGGAATCGAAATAGCCAGAAAGCACCATCTTGGCACGTCTGCACTCGTGTGACGGCGGAAGGCGGCTGTAAGCCAGTGATGTCAGTGCTGAACACAAGACTGCAGCACCGCCTCAGAGTCTGATCCAGAGTAGTGCAAACAGCCATTTTTTAGTTTATATATATATATATAACTGTTTTCAAATAAAAAGCTGATCCTGGCTTACTATAAAAATCTGGAAACAAAAATATGAAGAAAATAATATTCCAAAATTCTCCTTCTCAAAGACAACATCTATTAACATTTTGGTATATTTCCTTTCATTCACACACACGCTTATCTATGTATACAGACACACATACATGATTGTTATCAAATAACCTCATTTTTATTTTTTATTACTTTCTAAATTTAATTTTGGGTGGTTAACTTACATTTGTGGTTTGAAAACCAGAAAGTGGAAACTTGTTTCTGCCCTAACATTTTGTTATGAGCATTCTCCCAGCCATTAACATTTCATAAGCGTGTTTTTTAATGACTCCAAAATGTAGCACATATGGGTGCCCATAATTTACTCAGTCGTCCTCTGTGGATAGGTGCTCAGGTGGTTTCCAGTTTTTCACGTTTGCAATGGCTTGGGGATGAGTCCCCCTGCAGGCCTGGGGACAAGAGGCAGTGGAGAAGGGCAGGGCACTCTGGTAGGCCCCCGGGGTTGGCCTCAGTGGATCCGGAAACACACCTGCTCCCCGAGCAAGCTCCATGGCCCCGGTGTCCGCATCTCCAGACTGGGTCCCCGCCGTCAGCTCACACTCAGTGGGTGAGGGTGGAGGAGCAGCGACTCGGTCCTGGGGTGGGCCACTCCCCTCCGGTCACAGGACACATGGGGAGCGCTCTGAGGCCATTAGAGCCAGACCCCCTGGAGTGCTGGGAGACCCAGCAATGGCCTGACCCAATGCTGCGACCACAGGGAGAGGGACTCAGGGCACCCCCAGCTTCTGCCCTTCGTCCTCCCTGGTCTTCACAGGCACAGGCACAACTTCCCGGGAAGCCGCTCCCTGGCCTGGGCAGAGCCTCTGGGCTCACACCCGCCTTCCCTGTCCCCTCAGCCCCCGCTTCCTCACCTCTACACGCTCGGCTTCCCTCAGTCGTTTCCCTCTCTGTGTCCCTGTGTGTCTCTTCCACACCCCCATCTCTGTCTCTGTTTCTCTCTTTCTTGTCTCTCCCTCTGCATCTGTTTGTCTCTGTCTCTGCCTCTATATCTCTCTGTCCCTTTATCTCTCTCCATTTCTGTCACTTTCTGTCTCTCTGTCTCTGTCTCTCCATCTGTCTATCTCTGTATCTCTGTATCTCTGTCTCTGTCTATCTGTCTCTCTCTGTCTCTGTCTCTCTGTCTGTCTCTGTATCTCCATATCTCTCTGTCTCTCGTACACTCTGGCACTGGCAATCTCCTCCACTGGACTTGTCACCCCGCCCAGCCCCAAGCCTCCTGCACATGATAAAATCCGCTCATTCTTCACCTTCAAGTCTCCGCTCGCTCAAATGTCTCCCCCTCTGGGAAATCTCCCCTAACCTTTCCAGACAGAGGGAAGAGCTGCCTCCTTTGGGCCCAGTGGTGCCTGGTTCGAGGACTGTCATTGTGCACAGAGGAGGATGGGAGGGTCTCCGTCTGCCGTGCTGGGCTGGGCCCCCCTAAGTCAGGGCTTAGCAGGCATCTGCTAAGGCACATGACAGGCACATGACAGGCACTGGGCACACACCAGGTGAATAGGTGCTTAAATGAAGACATTCTCCAGGCTACTTATGTCACAAACACACAGCCATAGAAGCTGCACTATTACCATAACCAACCACAGATCCCCACCTCTGCCCCCTGCAGTGCTGCTCCAGCAGAGGACTGGTTTGCAGTCAGACTCTTGGGCTCCACCAAAGGACAGGTCCTTCCTAGTTAGGAGAATTTGGAGCAAGTCCCAGCACCTCTGAACCTACCTTTCCATAAAATGAGAGGAATGTCTACATGGAGCAGTGACTAGACACATTACCTAAGTACCTGGCATAAAATAGTGCTCAACGGACTACCTGTTTTATTATTTTTTAGATCATTCTTGTGATGGAATAATGTTCTCCCAAAAGGTGTCCACATCTTAATGTCCAGAACCTTCAAATCTTCCTTACATAGCAAAAAAGACTTCACAGCTGTGATTAAGGATCTTCACTGTTACCATTACTCTACCTTGCAGAGACGACCTTGGCTCGGTAGTTCATAGCTGTGATTAAGGGTCTTGAGATGCAGAGACTACCTTGGTGGACTCGATGCTCCAAAGCTGTGACTAAGGGTCTGGAGATGCAGAGACTACCTTAGTGGACTCCATACTCCACAGCAGTGATTAAAGGTCTTGAGATGCTCAGACTGCTTTGGTAGGCTAGATAGTCTACAGCTGTGATTAAGGGTCTTGAGATAAAGAGGCTACTTAGTAGGCTCTATACTCCAAAGCTGTGATTAAGGGTCTTGAGATGCAGAGACCACCTTGGTGGACTCCATGATTTGCAGCTGTGATTGAGGGTCTTGATACACAGAGATTACCTTGGTGGGCATGATACTGTGCAGTAGTGATTAAGGGTCCTGAGATGCAGAGACTAGCTTGTTGGGCTCGATACTCCACAGCTGTGATTAAGGGTCTTAAGACGCAGAGACTACCTTGGTGGGGTTGATACTTTGCAGCTGTGATTAAGGTTCTTGAGATGCAGAGACTACCTTGTGGGCTGGATACTCCACAGCTGTGATTAAGGGTCTTGGTTTGCAGAGACTACATTGGTGGACTCGATACTCCACATTATGATTAAGGGTCTTTAGATGCAAAGACTACCTTGGTGGGCTCTATGCTGTGCAGCTATAATAAGGGTCTTGTGATGCAGAGACTACCTTCTGGGCCTGATACTCCACAACTTTAAGGACCTTGAGATGAAGAGACTACCATGGTGGGTTCAATAAACCACAGCTGTGATTAAGGGTCTTTGATGCAGAGACTACCTTGGTGGACTGGATGCTCCACAGCTGTGATTAAGTGTCTTGAGCTGCTTAGACTACCTCGATGTGCTAGATATACCACAGCTGTGATTAAGGGTCTTGAGAGGCAGAGACTACCTTGGTGGACTCGATGCTTTGCAGGTGTGGTTAAGGGTCTTGACCTTTACCTTGTAGAGACTACCTTGGTGGACTTGATACTCTGCAGCTATGATTAAGGGTCTTGCGATGAAGACTACCTTGGTGGACTCGATACGTCGCAGCTGTGATCAATGGTTTCAAGATGCACAGACAACTTTCGTGGACTCAAAGTGATGTACAGGAGGGAGAAGGAGATGCAGGCACTGAGATAGAGATGCTGGCTTTGAAGGTGGAGGAAGGGACCAGAGACCAGGAAATGCAGGAAGCTTCTTGAAGCTGGAAAAGGCAAGAAAATGACTTCTCCCCTAGAGCGCCTGGAAGGAACAGAGATGTGGAGACCAGGCGTGTAAGACAACACATTTGTGTAGCTTTAAGCCAGGACGTTTGTGATAATCTGCTACAGTAGCAACAGAAAACTCATGCGGTTCTCCCAAATGGAAACGCCCGGCAGACCCCATTGCCCCTGGGAGAAAATCCAGCCTCCTGACTGGCGGGTGCGGGACTACGACCCCCTTCGGAAAGCTGTGCCTTCCCCTGTGAAAACTGACAAACTCTTCCTGTCACTGCCCGAAGGTTTAGTCTGACAAGGCACTTGACCATGGGGAAGGATATTTGAAATTGGAACTCCCCAGAAATCCAGAAGCGGGAGGCCGAACCCTCCACCACACGGTGTTTGTTTCCATCAGCAGCCAGTGTTCCCTTCTGAGGCTCCTGGGCCCCTGCCTGGTACAGCTGACCTGCCACCCCTGGGGCTTCCTCAGCCTCTGAGACCTGCGTCAGCCCCTCACTGAGGCTGGCCTCCTGGACACCCGCCCTGGCGAGAGTCTTGCTCCTGCTCTGGGCTCTGGCTGTAGCTCGGATCATAACTGTGGCACGTGCAGGTTCACTAGGGCTCATCTCACCTTCTCCCTGGATCCTGGCAGAGCCTGGCACAAGCCTGTCACCAGAACAAGTGACTTCATGTTCAAATGCAAGAATGATTAGCTGGATGGGTGTGTGGCTTAATCCAGTAAATCGTGCAGGGCGGGACACAACCAGAAAACCACTCAAGGAAGTCTCATCTCGCACACGTCCTGAAGAGACAGGGGGGAAACAGAAAAGTGGAGTTCATGGGGACAGGCGACAGCTCATACTTATGCCTGCAGGCTGGAGGGGGGGGGACATGGATTTTTACCTTACACGTTTTTAGACGTTCCGTATTGGAATTTTCTACAAGCACGTATTGCTTCTGCAATATTAATTTTCAAAATAAAAACTTTCTTTAAAATGACAAAGTAAAAAGCAGGCTTTAAATGACCCACCGACAATGACCCATTTAAGAAAAAAGGCTTTAACTCCTAGGCTCATGCACCCACGAGTCACTCTATCTCTTCCCACATGGGAGAAAATGAGTTAAAAAGCTAACAGCTGTGCTACAAACGATTTAAATTAATGATTGATTCCTTTAAGGACAGTGTGGGATCTATCATGGGCATGATAAGCGACTCGGCGTCCTCTATCTGCATATAGCCGTGTAGCGCAGCTGTATCTGGCAGTGAATATGAAAAAAAAAATCAATTTTTCCTGGTTCCCAGCATATCTCCTGAGTCTGAGATATGTCTGGCTTGTTTTTCAAATACTGCTGCAAGTAATTCAACTCCCTGTCCGGGGAGGCCCGTGGACGGGTTACCGGCTAGATGCTAATTCTCTTTTGGAAAGAGCCCTTCGCGAAAAGGCAGCTGCCCCCCTTGGAGGCGCGGGCTGGCGTGGGGGATGCCACTGATGACTGCCGCCCGGCTGCGGCTTCAATAAAATCCTGCTCACCAACAGATTATTTTGCTCGCTGCTCTTCTGTTCCTTCTGGCGGAGCCGCCTCCTCTGCTCAGGATGTGCGGGACGTGGCTGCTCCCGCAGGGGGAAGGCTGTCGCTGCTCCTAGTCATTTTGGCGGAATCAGTAGCACAGCTTTAAACTTTTAAAAAAATTCTTTCCTTTTCTAAAACAATTTTTCTTTTTTTTCTGCAAAGCCGTATGTTTATTAGGGAAACAAGCAAATTTTGTTCATGAATATGTGGTTTAAGGGATGCAATCTCGGTCGTGTTGTCCAAAGTCCCTTTGCTTTCTCACGTGCCTCCTTACGGAATGCCCACGCGGTACTCAGACCTTGAATCCTTCAGAACACAGGAGATGGGTCTGATCAGTTCCTCTGCTTCCCCTAGGGATCAGGCTTACACCTCGGGTGACATTTTTCAGCAGGCCAAGGATTTACTCTTCAGTCCTGGTGGAGACCAAGAAAGTGGGATCCAACGTGCTTCTGAAGGAGGCTTCCCCTGAGCACAGGTTTATCTCAGGAGAGCCGGAAGCTCCCGGGGCCTCGGCCTTGGGCAGGTGGGACAGGTGCCCGCGGGGCCTGCGGAGGAGCCACTCACCTGAGGCTGCTGCTGGAGGCTTCACGCTAGATTGAGGGTTATTGCTGAACCTCCTTTCCCAGAATATTGTCAGCACTTGAATTCCATCATTAGAAATTGAGTCATTGTATCTCTGCAGAGTAGAGGGGAATAAATACATCAACCTTCCTCATCACCAACGTTTTAGTGTAAACAGATTAAATGAATGAATGTCTGCATGACAGCTGGGAAGAGGGACCCTCTCCATACTCTGCTATCCGATGCCGCCCAGCCCGCCCCCTGCCCGTGCCTGCCCCCAGGCCAGGCTGACTTCTGACATCATAAAACACCCACTCTGGGAACTCCCCCACCCCACCCCACCCCAGGCCGAGGCTGGGACTCCTCCCCTCCTTCTCCCCACACCGGGGCCTCTCGCTATCACTGTACAGGTCGCTAATAGGACTGCCTGCCTAGAGTGCAGCTGCCCCGCCAGGCTGGCAGCCCCTTCAGGGCAGCAACCGAGCTTGGTGTCTCATGCATTTCTTCATTCATTCATTCCACAAACATTTACCTACCATCTGTCTTTTGTTTATCAGACTAGCACAGTGCCTCGTACTTGGTGAAGCTCAGCTAGTACTTGCAGAGTTAATGAATGAAAGGAAGAGAATTATAGAAGTTTAGAACTTCCAGAGACCTTACAGATACTCTCAACCAAACCTAACCCAATGCTGACAATTTAAAGATGAGTAAACAGTGAGCCAGGGAAATCCAGTGACTGACCATGTAGCGTAAAACCTCTACATGGGTGTGTGTGTTCATGTGCACAGGCCATGTGTGTTTTTGATACCATGTAGGCATTCGGTGTATTATATATAACATTTTATGAAATATTTTCTGTTCAGTGTTGCTTGTATATAAAATAGAATTGACTTTTATATAGTTATCTTGTATCTAGTGACCTTCCTACATTCTCTTTGTATCCTAAACATTTATCCATAGATTCTTTTAGATTTTTTGCATATATAATCAGTTGCATCTGAATAATGACAAACGTCTTTATTTGTAATTCTTACACTTCGCATTTTTTCTTGTCTTATTGTCTTGGCTAGGATCTCCAATCAAATGTTGAGCAGAAGTGGTGGTTTTGGGCAATCTTGTCCCATTTCTGATCTCTGGGGGAAAGCTTTCAATATTTGATCCTGAAGTATGATTTTTCTGGTAGGAGTTTTATAGATACCCTTATCAGATTAAGAGTGTTACATTCCTCATTTGCTAAGAATTTTTATCATGAATGGTTGTAGAGTTATATCCAGTGCCTTTTCAGTTTGTTTTATTAAAATAATTATTTTATCTTTTATTCTATTATGAATTACATTAGTTAATTTTAAGATTAAATTATCCTTATATTCCCAGAGGAACTCAATTTGGATGTGATGTGTTATTCTTTTCAAATACCATGAGATTTGACTTGCTAATTTTTGTTTAAGACATTTTCATTTACGTTTATGAGAGAGATTAGCTTATAAATTTTCCTTTTTATAATGTCCTTCTCAGGTTTTGATATTAAGGTTATTCTGTCCTCATAAAATGAGTTGGGCAGTGTCCCACCCCTACTCTTGGGGTAACGTCTTTTTGCCTCATTGTTCTCTGTTCTTTTTTATTTTTTAATGTTTATGGAATCAGAATCTACATCGAATAATGTCCTTTTTCATTACTGATACTGGTAATTTGTCCCTTCTTTATTTTTTAATCACTCTTGCCATAGATTTATTAATTTTACTAGTTTTTTCAAATAACTAACTTCTGATTTTGTTAGCTCTGTTAGGAGTTTATTTTCTATTTCAGTGCTTCTCCTCTTACCCTTTTTATTATCTCTCTTCTGATTTAGTTGGGTTTAATTTGTTGCTTTTTTCCTAACTTCTTGAAATGGACATTTACATCATAGGTTTTTCTGCTTTCTTCTTTTTGAATACATACACGTAGGCTACAAATTTTCCTCTCAGCCTAATTTTAGCTGCTCAGACACCAGTATATTTTGATGTCACATTTTCATTATAATTCATTTCAAAATATTTTCAAATTTCCAAATATTTTTTATTGTTTTTTCTTCTTTATGGGCTTGTTGGTTATACATTTTTCTGTTCTTTTAATAATCACCCTAGAGATTATAATCTTTAAATAATACAAATTAGTACTTTTGTCATTTGCCAGGCAATGCTAGGGGTCTAGAACCTTTCAACTTCATTTTCCCACGTCTGACTTTTATGTTCCTGAGAATAAGGCCAATCAGATCATGAATTTTACTGCTATTTTAAACCCAACATGTCATTATCATTATCAATTTGTTTTAACATGTAAATATATTCATTCATTTTTGTCCTATTTTTAATATGTCTGGTATCATTTTCTTTCTGCCTGGAGGATTTTTTTTATTTTTTACTGCAATTCTACTGTTGATAAATTCTCTCTGCTTTCATTTGTTGGAAATATTTCGTTTCTATTTCTGAAGATATTTTTGCTAGGTATGGCATTCTAGATTGGCAGTTGGGCTTTTTTTCTAGCACTTTAAAGATGTTAATTAATTCATTGTTTTCTGGATTCCATAATTTTTGTTGAGAAAGCAACTGTCAGTAATAGTGTTGTATCTTTAAACATAATGCACCTTGTAAATCTATCTGCTTTAAGATTTTCTCTTTATTGCTATGTTGTAACAGTTTTAGTATAATATACGTAAGTATGGTTGGTTTTGTAGTAATGCTTCTTTAATATATAGCTTTATATCTTTGATCATTTTTGGAAAATGGTTATTTATTATCTCTTCAAATATTGCTTATGCTCCTTTCTCTATCTTCTCCCTTTCTGAGAGTTGAATTATGTATATGTTAGATTTTTTACTATGTCTTCTATTCTCTTTTCCATATTTCTCACTACATTTGCTTTCTGTGATTCAGCCTGGGTATTTTGTATTTTTTATCTTCTACTTTTATAATCTTCTTCTCTTGCCAAACCCAGTCTTACATTAAATCCATGAATTGATTTAATTTTTTTTACTTTTCACTTCTCCAGTTTTTATTTAATTTCTTTATATAGATTCTATTTTTTCTGGTGAAATTCTCTATATTGTTGCCTATTTTCTTGAATATATTAATCACAGTTATTTCAAAGTCCATATCTGATAACTCCAGAAATTAGGTAAGGTCATCTGTTTGTCTATTTCTATTGTCTTTTTTTCTCTTGGTCTCATTTGTTGGTATGCTTAGTAAATTTTCATTGAATGCCACATATAGTGTATAAAACACTGTAGATAGTTGACTCTACCCTCGGGCCCTCAGACAGAGTGAGGAATACCATCTTCATCCAATCACTGACTGAGCTATTTTAACTGGGGATCACAGTTTTTCATAAGTCTTTATCTAACTTTTTTTACTGCTGTTCCAAAGGTGTAGTTCTCCAAAAGCTCCAAATGGGTCTCTCCTGGGTGGATCCAGAAATCTAATTGTTGTTACTTGACCAAAATTATCTGTGTTTCAGTTGGTTTCCATTTACTTCCTTGGCTTCTTCTCCTGTACAGCTTAAGAATTTGGCAAATGCCTCAAGTGGAAAACCATGAATGTCAAACTCACTTCTTTGTATCTTCTTTCTTCCCTGAGATCCAACTTTTATCTCTCTAGCCCTGTGAGATTACCAGAAGCTCTGATGGCTTCTCCATTTGTTAGCCCCAGCCCCCTGCTCAGATTCTCAGATATTGCCTTTTATCAAGAATCTGCAAGGTTCCTGAAGGAAAGTGTAGCTCATAAAATGTCAATTCACTTCTCTCAAATTGATTCCCCTTAGGATCTTGGCCCCCAAATTCTGGTCCCCTTAGCAGCCCCCCAGTGCCTTGTAAATAAGTAGGTATATGTAGAGCACCCTCTCTCTTTATATATATATATATATATATATATAAATTATATAATTTAACTATCTACCTATCATCTAAAGATGTCAATATGTCAATTCTTTGTTTTCTGGCTATCATCTAAACATATATATATATATATATATATATAATGTATCTATATACCTATCATCTAATCTACCTATCATTGATCTCTAGACCTACCTGTCATTTATCTGTCACCTATTATATCTATCTGTCATCAATTTCTAGACCTATCTATCTATCCATCTACCTAACTTTTCCAATTGTTCCTGGCAGGAGCATTGATTTGCCCGAGCTAGGATTCCTCACCTAACCATTGCTGGAATCCCTCTCCCATGTTCCCATTGGGTGGTCAACTGAATGTCAGGTCTTGGTTGGAGACAAATGAAATTTTAATACCAAAGTACAGGCAACATAGTATTTCCCAAAGCATTTTCCAGAGAATGTAAACTATCCAAGACACTGCCCCAACAAACGTAAATGTGCTCACCTAAGTTTGGGAAAGTTTATGCACAATACTCACACACAACTGCACATTAAGGGTCCTGCAATAAAGAATCTGAGTTAACAGTGTTTAATCTTGTATTTCCCAGCTCTTTTTGAACATAGAACCTTTCTTTCCTAGAGTGCTTAATACAATTACAAGCCCATTTTAAGAAATATGATGAACATATTTCTTAAATCCTAAGGACACCTGGATGACAGAAGCCTCTTGCTAATGGTTGGAGCTCCAGGAGCTCAGGGCCAGCTGGAAGGAGATAACCATTGACAAGCGCTTGGGTTGGTCTGGGGTCAGCACGGGGAGAGGAGGCCAGAGGTGAAAGGCCAAAGAGTGCAACTGTGCTTCAGGCCAGAAGTTTGAGTGGCACCACGGATCGCTTCGGACTTTGCATGGTGGAGGGAGTTATTAACAGCCATAATTACAGTGACAGCAGGTTGCTCCCATCGGTGCGTTACGATTGTCTTTGAGTGGACTTCTCTCACCTGTTCTGAGATAATGCAGGGAAAGCATTTAGCGTGGCACTGACATTTAATACATAATCAATGAATATTAAATACATTTGAGGTTCTAAATATTCTTGGTGCTTCCCTGTGGCGTGAAAGTCACTTTCTTTGTCTGACACCTTTCACCACCCCACCCCTAAATTAAAAAGAGCATTTTACAGGATCCTTGTCAACATGCTTCCCAGAGCATTTCTTGGATTAATTCTTTTCCTTCTGGGCTCCTTGAACCATGTATTATTATTACAGAGAAGGATGTAGGCTGGAGATTTGCTATTAAATTAGAAAATAGTAATCGATTCTCTCTCCTACAAAGCACATGAACATTATTTCATTAATTAGTCCCCAGCTATTCTATGAGCAGACATCCAGCAAAACAATGGCAACACTGCAGAGGAAATGCACATGTCACGCATGCTAAGACAAAATGGGACTCTTAGAAACGGGAGCACAAGTTTTGAAAGGATGGGTCGCACAGCCCCATGCACTGGTCCTTTGATAGCTCGGGTTCTAATGATTGGCAAGAGCGGACCGAGCCTCTGCGTCCTGCCCCAGGCGTGGCCAGGCTTCATCCAGCCACTCGCCCTGCAGCTGCCGACTGGGCACAGACCACGCCCAAGCTCCACGTCAGGCCTGGGGCCACCTGGCCCCCAGCAGTGAGCAGCACAAACATAAACCTGCCTCCCCTGTGCTCACACTCTAGTCCGGGGCCTATAACTAAGCAATAAACAGGATAAATAAGTGCAACGTGACTTTCAGATGGTGAGGTTTTAGGTAGCGATAGAGCGAGAAGACGACAAGATGAAGAAGCCAGGAGGTGAATGTGGGCAGGCAGGAGGCAGTTTTAGAGGGAGCCAGGAGAGGCCCCTCTGGGAAGGTGGGAGGGTGCCTGAGCCGGGCCGTCTGGGACAGAGCTTGCAGCAGACAGAGGAGCCCTGGCACCTCGGCTGAGCCGAGAGCGCAAGCTATGATTGCTGGTGGTGCCAACTCTTCCCAGCTGCATGTTCACTGACCTCAGGCTGAGACCGAGGATCGGCTGGGTGGGGCATTTACACCAGGGAAATCGGGAAACACTGTACACACTTCCCACCCCCCCACATCCCCCCCATCCCAGGGCCGTGTGGCCAGACAGTAGTGTGCAATGCGGGAGACACAGGCAAGGCCAGAGAGCCGGGCAGGCAGCCAATTGCTGTGGGACCCTGAAGGCCACTACGGCCAGCAGAATGGTGGCCAAGACGTCCTAGGACCTGTGCATGCGTCACTTTGCATGGCAGCAGGGACTTTGCAGGAGATGTCATTAAGGATCTCGGGAATGTCCTGGGTTGTCTGGTAGGTCCAGCGCCATCATCACAGGGTCCTTGTAAGTGGGAGGGAAGGGGAGAGTCGGGGAGGTGTGACGATGGAAGCCGTCACTGGAGCGATGTGAGGCCAAGGACTGCAGGGCCCGGAGCTGGAAGGGAAGGAAACGTTTCCCCTGGAACCTCCAGAAGAAAACGGTCCTGCTCACACCTTGATTTCTGCTCGGTGAGACTCACCTGGGACTTCTGACCCTGGAACCATAAGATAATACATTGCATTGTTTGAACCTCTAAGGTGGCGGCAATTTGTCAGAGCAGGGACAGGAAACAAAGGCCTCACTGTTGGAACCTGGGCTTCTCCTCGAGACGGGTGAGATGGGTGGGAAGGCCTCGGAGGGTTTGAGAGAGGACGGGTGCAGCCTGACATAGTTTAAAGCTCAGCAGAGGAAGTGAGAACAGGGGTGTGTGTGTGTGCACACGCGTGTGTGCTGCAGCGGCGTTGGGAGGCAGGTTGCCGGTTCTCCAAGAGTCGTGAAGGCAGAACCAACCGGAGTTGCTGGCGGATTAACCGTGGGGTTCATGAGGCAGAGGACAGCCAAAGATGATGCCAAGATGTCTGTTCTGAGCTGAGTGGCGTTGGCCTTCACTGAAGGGGAAGACAGTGGAAACGTCCGGTTTGAGGGGGAGCATGGCGAGGCTCCAGGGGCCTGTTTGCACCCCAATGGGAAAGGTCCAGGTCAGAGAGGAAGAGCCGCCTCGCGGGCAGAGAGTGCTGCTGAGGGGGATGGAACGCCAGCCACTCATGCGGGGGGAAGGGGCGAGGCACTCCTGGCTTTGACTCCCGGCTTCATGCGTGGAGCGGAGGCCGGAGGTTTTGGGGGAGTTTCCCCGTGGCAGAGCTGGCTGCACTGTGTTGGGTGTGTCCTCATCGGGGCCACCAAATGGATTCCCCCGATGCTCAAGTTAGCGCCGCCACGGTGGCCAAGACCTGGTGGAGGGCTGTAAACAAAGATAATGGCAACTAGCTGTGCATCGGGTCGAGGGCCAGCCTGCAGCCCCGGTCAGCACCGAGTCTGGCTTTGTTTAACATCTCTGTTAATTATCTGCAGGCGAAGATAAAGGCTTGTTAATTAAATTCACAGACTGTACAAAATTGGGAGGTGTTGAGAAGACCAGTGAGGACAGAGAAATCATTCATGGAGCCCAGAAATATGGCCGGGAAATGAGATGAGGCTCGGTGTGGAAAACTGCCGGAGGATTTAACCAGAGGATACTAATCCAAAACATTGGAATCCAATGGGCAGTAACAGCCAGGAAAGTAGAAATGCTAAAAAAGGCCTCTGGGTGAAGTTGGACAACAATTAATTATAATTCTACTGAGCAGTTCTGCAGCAAAAGGGTCCGGTGTGATTTTGCTCCATACTTGCAGCCTCATTAGCCTGGGTTGGGAGCTCAAACTCTCTCCCTGCACACATGTGTGCACATGCACGCCTCCTATACCTGCCACCCACCGCTTCTGACGTGCTTTTGTTGCCAGAGTGGCGCAAGAGTAGAGAGCGGTAGAGCTTCAGGCCGTCCTGAGCCCAGCCTCCTACAGCCTTCCTTCCCGTGGGGCTCTCGGTCCCCGTTGGCCGTCTTCAGGAAGACGATGACAATGACAGCTAATAGTTTGGGGGTGAGCACTGTATTGAATCCTTGACGTAAAATATTATTCAGTTTTTGCAGCTGGCTGAGGCTGTAGGGTCACTGCCATCCCCCTTACAGGGAGCAGCACCGGGGCGCAGCCCAGCAGTCTGCCCCGTCACCAGGCGGAGTGTCATCAGCCCGTGGATGGAACTCCAGGGCCGGCGTTCACACCGCTGTATGATGCACCATCCCAGAGGGCGGGAACGACAGGACTCGTGTTTCCTTTCCATGCCGTCCCAACCCATTTAATTACTGAATATTAAGTAATTACTGTGCGTCCGTCTCCACTGGTTGTAGGGGACAGGGATCCAGGCACAGCCCAACAACAGCTTCAGTGGAAGGGCTCAGGGTGCAGCAAGAGGTGTCCCCACACCTTCTCGTCTGGGCGACCTCAGCGTGAACAAGGGTAAGCCCCTCATCAGCGCACACCGATTTATCTGTTAGTGACATGCACATACCACAGTGCTAATGGATGACATACACTATGCAACGCAGCCTGCAAGATAAACATGAGTGACGTGTAGCAGCGGACGCTTCCCTCTTTACTTGCCGGCCTGTGGCGGCTGGAGACATGCAGCCCAGGTCACAGCCCTGCCTGTGGAACTCGGAGCCCAACAAGCAAGCGCAGGTGCACTGGGCTGAACAACGTCCTCCAGCAGCTCGGAGAGGGGCCTGACTTGGAAACAGTCTTTGCAGATGTAATGCGTTAGGATGAGGTCATGCCGCAGTGGGGGCCCAGGCTGCAGTGCCCGGTGTCCTTAAGCGAAGAAGAGAAGATGACACCATGTGACGGGGGAGGCAGACACTGAAGAGGGGCAGCCACAACCTGAGGGACCCCAGAGTTGCCAGGGGCCGCCAGGAGCTAAGGCCTCTTACCCCAGAGCCTGCAGAGGAAGTAGGGCCCTGCCGCCGGCCTCGGCCCAGCCTCCAAAACTAAGAGAGGATTTTGGGGAGTTTGTTTCCACAATCCCAGTAAACCGACAGGGCTCTGGAGGGCGGGGCCATACCTGAGAGCTTCTTATCAGGGCCACGCTGTTTGGCCTGTGGGTGCCCATCAGAGTTCTAGAATGTCGGTGCTAGAAGGAGCCAACCCCCACCCCCTTCTTATGCAGAAGAGGAAGTTGAGGGCCCAGAGATACTAAGAGGCCACCCAGTGCCACTCTGCCGACTGATCTAGAGCCCAGCCTCCCCTCCAACCCAGGGCACCCTTACTGCACAGCACAGCTCTCGATCCAGTGAAGACCTCTATTCTGGGCTCCAGAGCCATGTGGTGGCTTCACCTGGCAGCCCCACATTTGAAAATGCAGCTTCTCGGAGCTCCTGGACCCGGCCTGCCCACACAGTCTTCCTGCCCCTGAGCATGTCCTGCCTTGGCCAAGTCTCCGAGCTGTCCCAGGCTCCTCCTTGCCCAGGAGCAATCAGATCCTCCCAGTCTTCCACCTGGAGCTCTCAAATCGGCCCCTATCATCCCTGCCCCCACTGCCCTAGGCTGGACCTCCCGACTTTCTGCTAGAACCATCCCGACCTCCTCTCGCCCGGTCTCTGCCTGGCCTCACCCCCTTCACCCCAGAATCCACGTTTCTGAAATGCAAATCCGCTCATGTTCCTTCTTAGCATCCTCTAAAGGCTCAGCTCCCATCACCCTTTACGTTCATACAGCTGGGCTCTGGAAAAGGGTGTTGAGACACAGCCCCTCCTGAAGGTCGCGGACCGACGGAAGAGGGACAGATGGAGAGGCCGTGTGAGGAGGGATGTGCCTATGGGAGCTCTGTACCCAGCTACAGGGCCTCTGGAGGCCTCCGGGAGGAGGTGGCATCTGACCAGAGGGCCTGTGTCCCCTGTGTGGCAGTGCAGGTGGCACACCCATGAAGCGGCCAGGGCTGGAAGAGTGGGTGGGACGGTGGTGTCCCTGCATAGGAGAAAAACACCCAAGCCGAGCTCCCAATGCGGCACGATTCTCGCGCCACCGGCAGTCTGCCTCCCAGCCTCAGTCTCCAGCACAGTCTCCCGTGCGCCCTGCCCCAAACTGGGCTCCTCTCTCCACACAGGGTTGGCCAGACTGCACGCCTCCACCGCATGCTCAGCCCTGGTCCTCCCCCTGCCTGGTCCTCATCCCGCCGCGCCCGCCCCCTGGGCCCCGAGCCTGTGCGCCAGGCCCTTTCCTGGTGTGGGCAGCGGGCCTCATTGCCCGGGAACCCGCAGGCCCCTGCGTTCGACGCGGTCCTGCTCACAGTCAGGATGGCATGTTCGTGTTCCCGGGAGCCTGATCCGTGGGAAGCTGGCACACCCCACGCAGGTGGAGTGGGGGGGTGGTGGTGGGAGGTGCCGAGGTGGCCCCCGGATGAGGCCGGGCCTGAATGCACAGAGAGGATGGTCAGGCAGGGGCCCCCGGCTTGGCTCCCGGAGCACCGCGGGACAGGGCACCCGTAGGACCCCCTGGGGATCCCATCTCCCCTCCCTGGGGGACGGGCTGCCAGGCCGAGACCACACGGGCCTCATTTCACAGCACAGCACGCGCTGCCGGGAGGGGTTCCGCGGCCCTGCGGGGGATGGGAACAGCTCTGGGAGAAACAGTTTTGATTGTTGACTTTTTTTTTTCACAGTTTCAGCAATTTTAGGTGACACTAGCCTGAGGCTATTGGGTGTTCACTTCGTTTGTATATTCTTCCCTTTTTATTTTTGTTGTTTGCGTTTGATTCCACGGATGTGTCTATATTCCCGCCACCCCGCAGTAGGGAAACGCCGGTCGGCTCCTAATTCCTGGAAAACTCTTTCTTTGCAGAGATCTGGAAGCCTTGCTGGAGAGACTGCAGCGTCTTGGGAGAAGCAGGCATGCGTTTTCTTGAGGGATACCAGCATCAGAGGCAGAACAAAAGGACTAAGCGGGGAACAGATGGGTGGGTGTGCAGGGAGGCTGGTGATCTATGTGAGCAGTGCGGGCTGCGCCCTCCCCCTCTCCTGTTTTTGATGCATCAGGGTCTGATGTGATATGATATGACAGAACATGTCAAAAATTTAGGGGAAAATAAAACCCTGGTTTTTTTTTTTTGAAACATCAAACTATTGCTATCAATAGGAACAGCAACTGTTCAAAAATTTGTTTCAGAACTGCCAAGAAGTGAACGTTCATGGAAAAAAAAAAAAGTATTTTTCCCTGCTGTTTGCAAGGTGGACACAAATGCAAACGGTAGGAGGTTGACAACTTGACACATGTCTAATAAATCTAAAGCAGAAAAAGTCAACAATTCACTGTTCAAGAAAGCATTACCGGAATAAAAAGCGCTACGCGAGGAAAGAATAACCATTAAAAAATAGATTTTCTGAATTCAGTGAGTAATTTAGTCCTTGGAGCACCAGTCTTCAAAACGAGGAAGCTTTTTCTTTCTCCCTTTAAAAGACAGAGAGAGCCAGAGAGGAGGCGATGCTGGGCTCGGGGTGGAGGGGCCTCTGCATTCGAAATGAACCAGGTGAAGACGCCGCGTCCAGCGAGCAGATGTGCGGGGCTCCGAGGGCCGGGGAGGGTCAGAGTGCGAGGCTTCCAGATCCAGGCTGCTTGGCGGCTCCAGGCAGGAGCCAGCTGAATTTGACGAGTTGGTCCAGTTTCAGGGAATTCACAGATCACCGTCAATGCCAAGCAGATTTGGCCACCAACCGAATGTCTGCTGCTGGCCAAGAGGACGGCAGTTGGGAGGCTGTGTCTGCTGTAGGACCTCTCGAACGCAGACAGGGACAGAGGCAGAGGGACTGGGGGCAAGGGCTGCAGGCACCCGGCTGAGCGTTGAGGAAGTGGAAAGAGAGAATGAATCGTGTTCTTAATATCAAAATAATTAAGGGTTTTGTTTTAACCATTTTTTTTCTCAAGCAACTAATGCTCTTTCCTTCCCCCACCACGGTGAATATGCTGCAGAAGAAGACTGTAAATAAATGTGAAACTAATGATAATTCTCATGCAAGTCTCACGTGAACAAAAATACCAGCATTAAAGTTATGAATCCTAATTTGTGCCACGGAGCTAAAATCTGTATCTCTCTGAATTAGAGGAATATAGACATACAGCACTGGGTAGCATCTCTGTGTGGTTCAGAAAACTGACATAGTCTCTCCAATTTATGGAGAAATTGACATAATTTTGCAAAAATGCAAAACCATTTGTGAACTGGGTTTTGCATAATGGGATTAATTTGGTTGACTGTCATATCCACTATGCTGCAAAATGCAAGTTAATCACAACATCATTCTGAGTTTTTTAAGGGAAGAAAGAGAAAGGAAGAAAGAAAGGAAAGGCATTCCCCCCTCCTTGTCTGACTGTCTTTTCATTAAGAGAAAATGCCCAGCCTTCTAGACAGCACCACGGGTCCCTTCAGGAAACAGTGGAAGGCGAGTTCTGCAGTGCACGGCTTCGAGAACTGAGCTCGATTGGCCCACCTCCAATGAGAAGAATTAACAGCCTTCACAGAGCACGGAAAACTGCTTCCAGGGAAGTCCACACGTTACGCTTTAGTGTGTGCGCGTTTGCTCAGGATGACGCTGCGCGGCGGAGCCGGGGCCGCGTTGTGCACGTTCTGGTAGCACACTCAATTATTTAACCTCATTATCGTCGGCCCTCCTTCCATCGACAAATGGGAGCTGGCTGTTGTGAGAAGGCATGAATGTGAACACGCTAGTCAGAACAGCGAGGTGATGCCACGGAACAATGACCCCAAAGTCCCAGGGTCTTCACACAGCGGTGTTTATTTCCTCTTCACGCCGCACGCACACACAGCGCCGGCAGGAGAGCTGGTCTGAGTGCAGTCACTCAGGCTCCGTCCAGACACGGGGTGCCGAGACGGGAGTCAGGCTCCTGGGGACACGGTGGGTGCGCTGAAGGGCCCCACCTGGAAGAAACACTTTCATTTCACCCGCATCTCCTTGGCCAAAGCAAGTCTCGTGGCCCCACCTGCTGTCGGAGGGGGCCCGGAGGGCCAGAGCCACGTGGACCGACCTGGGCGCTGCCACAGTCGGCATGCTGGGAATGTCTCCGTCTCTTGCCATCCCTGTAAGGACTGACGGTGGAATAGACTCTCCTTCTTGCCTTCTCCAGAGGGGGGGCGGGTGCGATGGAGAGAGTTCTTCCCCCACAGTGAGGGTCAAGAGAGCTTGATTTAGCCCCAAGTCAGCTCAACCTCACAACAACGGAAAGCCCACCCCAGGCCTGCACCGAGGATGAAGTGACAAGGAAGACGCAGTCCTCCTCTAAAGGGAACCACCAGAGAGTGGTGGCGGCAGCAAGAGGTGCTTCCAAATACCTTCAGCACGAAGCCAAATGCCGTCAGTGCCACCATCCAGAGCCACTAGTCAGGCTTCCTGGAGCAGGCACTGACGCCAGCCTGCGAGGGTCCCAGCAGCTGGAAGGGGGGAGGGGAAGCAGAGAGAACACCATGAGTGGGAAATAGCGAGCGTCCAGTTCTGGAGGAGCTCCCGAGGGTCGTGTAGGACACCAGCACGCGGTGGCAGTCAGAGGTGGGAGTTTATGCTTGGCTTAGGGCACGAATGGCTCCAATGGTCTCTGCTTAGCATCACCCCAGATCTACAAGGTCGTGGTTGGGTTGTTAATGCCACTGTAGCATTCCAGGTACGACAGTGCATTCTGGAGTGAGGAAGACTGGGCTCGAGTTCTGGTTCCGACATGTACTTGCTGCATCACTTTGGATGTGTTCCTTGACCTCGTCTGTGGCGGGTTAACACGACTACTTCACACGGGTGTTGCGAGGGTTAAAGGAGATGGTGTCTGCAAAGTACCCAGAGCTACTGTTGCTGATGAAACTGTGTTGTAGTGCATGCTATAATAATATCTCATCTAAGGACGGTAGCTGCGGGTTCATTACGTGGCCACCTGCAAGGGCTGTCCAGCTGATAACAACCCCCCAGTGCCCCTGCCAGTCCTGTGCTCTTGCCCTTCTACCCTGCTTGGTTCATCCATGGGGGGGGTGCTCACTAGGGCTCTTTCTCCTAACAGCGTGGCCAGAGTCCCGGTGGCACCACTTGGCTTTGCTGATGTACCCGATGGGACGTCCATGTGTCGGTCCTGCAGAGGCATCCGGGCTGCTCTGAGGCCGGGACTCGGTGTTTGGCCCCTGGATTCTGCAAACCACCCCAAGTCCTCTCAAAGATCCCGCGATGCAATTCAGACAGCAGCGTGGCTCTGGCGCTGGCCTCCGAAGCAGCATTGGCCAACGAGACGGGCTCTCAAGCAAAGGACTCCTGTTCCTAAAAAGGACTTCAGAGCAAGAATAACCAATGTGTGTTTTTTCCTTTCACGTAGACAATTGTCACAAGGTTTTAATGGAGCTGGCCGGGCGTCTGAGGGAACCAGGAATGAGTGGGCTCCGAGGGCAGGGAGCCCCTGGAATGTGTGGTGCAAATGACATCCTGATTCACAGGGGGCATCTGTCCTAGGGGACCGCACAGGGAAGAAGGAGAAAGAAGCAAGTGCTGACTCCCAGGGTGTGGTTCCCTGTGCCACGCGCCATGCTGAGCCAGCAGACGGTGGTCTCAGTGCAACCCTGACGTCCAGCTGGGAGGGACTGAGAGACACTCGCCCTCTGCAGGGTCCCCCTGGACTCAAGGGCAGGCCTTTGGGATTCCAGCAGTTCAGTGCCAGGCAAAATACTTGTCAGGGGACAAAGGAGGAAAAGGAAAGAAGAGAAGAGGAGGCCAGGAGAGGGAGGTGCTCCTACCCATCCCAAGCCAGACAGAGAAGGACTCAGCCTCTAAGAGCACCTGTTTTTTCAGTGAGTTGCACACGTCCTGGGAAAGTTCTGCGCTGTTTCTGCATCGTGGAGGGAGCCCCGTTTATTCACATGCTCCACGCAGGGTGTGTGATGATCCAGAGATCAAGAAGCCACCAACCACTGATGCCGCCTATCGACAAAGCACCGAATGAGACCTCTGCCTAAACAGGCTGAAGGCTGAGCTCTTCTGGTCATGCACGGCAGACATCGAATGTAGAACACGTGGTTTGCAGCTGCGGAGCACAGAGCCGCATGGGTAGGTAACCGCATGTGACCCGGTGAGGTGGCCCCTACACTAAGTGAGCCGGATGCTTTGTCCATGGACCATACCAAGGCATGGGGGGCAGGCGGGTACCAAATTTGGTCACCCTTTGGACAGGTGCCCACAGCTGGCAGACACCAGCAGATGGCCTGAGAGCTCAGAGGGCACTGGGCTCCCATGCTGACAGAGGTTCACTCTCAGGAGTGGACTTTAAAACACAAAGTCTGCACGCATATTTAGAAGGGTATGAGCTGAGGCCATCCTGGGTGGCCCTTCCAGGTGAGGCTGTCTTGCTTGCCTTGACTTCACAGAAACTCTGGTGGGCAGCTCTAGCTTCCCTTCCACGGAAAAATGCACATGACACCATTCCCTCACTCCACACCAGGCACCTCATAGAAGATTCTCGTCAGTGTTCTCCAACCAAGTGCAATTCCATTGAGCGGGGGCCACCTGTAGGAGCTGGGGTGCCCAACAAATGGACCCATGGAGTGTGTGTGGGGACAGAGAGGTTCATGTAGGTAAAGTTGCACAGGAACACTCCAGCCTTGCAAGTGGCTCTGCCCCAACAAAGTCACTCCGGGGCCAGGCTCTGTCCAGGTTGTCAGATCATTTTTCTGCCATTTCCGGGAGCAGTGTCCTTTTCTGTATAGCCACATGTTTTCATCGGGAAAGCGGGGGAAGAGCATGGCTGAGACTCCTCCACAGGCAGAGCCCTAGGCCCAGGGGTGCACTGCCCACGTCCTCCCACCTCCCACCGGGGAGGATGGAGTCTCTGACCACGCTCAGCCTCGGGAAGGTGGGCCCGTGGTGCACGTCTGTGATCGGGAAGCAGGGGTGCAGACGCGATAGGAAGGAAGCGCTCAAACCGAACCAAACAGAACCCCCAATGCCACAACGATGGGACACGCCCAGGGGACACAGGAGCCGAGGGAGAGAGCTCCCGATGGCTAACGCTGGAACAACTTGGGCAACAGAGTAAAGCGGCGTTGGAATGCAACTCAAAGTGTAAAAGCTGTCTGTTCTGACGTGAACACGTGATCGAATGCATACGTAAACAGAGAAGACACCCATCTTCCACGCAGAATTCCAAACCACGTATGTGGCTTCCCCGGGCCCGAGGAGGCAGAGCACAGCCCCCCTCCTCGGCGCGGGCTGCTCACGGCAACCTTCTAAGGAAGCACAGTGTGCAAAAGCGGAAGGGGCGACTTTACAGAGGGGAGTCCTGGCAGACCAGGCGCAGCCGGGTGATCAGGCTTAACGTCAGCAGGGATCCGTCATGCGGACCACGCGTACCCTCCATACGGTGGGATGAAAATACTTGACCGCCGCGGCCTCCCCCAGACCCATAAATGCAGTCCAGCCGTGAGAAAACATAAGACCCCAGCTGAGGGACGTTCTACAGAATTCCTGACCAGTTGCCTCCAAACTGTCAAGGTCGTTAAGCACAGGGAAGCCAGAGATCCTGTCACAGCCAAGAGGCGCCTAAGGAGACCCGAGGACTCGATGTCATGCGGTGTCCTGGGAGGGATCCCAGGGCAGAAATGGACTTGAGGTGAAAGCTAAGGAAATCCGAATAAAACCTGGACTTCGGTGAGTAATAATGTGTCAGTATTGTTGCATTAATTGTGCCGACTGCTCCACAGGAATGTAAGATTATAGCACCGGCAGGAGCTGGGTGTGGGGTATGTAGGAACTCTCTCTGTGCTAACTTTGCAATTTCTCTACCATCTAACTGTTTTAAAATTGAAAGTTTAGTAGGAACAGCAAACCACTTTAGGGAGATTCCAGTGTGGGGTGTGGAAAGCACAGCCTCAGGGACCAGTGCAGTGGTCCCACCATAGGCAGCGCCAGGCCCCTCTGCCGGAGACTTCTTAACCAGGACAGAAATGATCATGGGAGGGTAGTGGGTGCCAGAGGAGGGAGACCAGAGGATGCTGGTGCGGCATTCCTCCTCCAGCCCACTGCATGCCCCAAGAACCCCAAGGACAGTCTCCTTTGCACAAGGGCTTCCCATGAAGGAAAAAGTGGAAATCAGCCTGGGTTGGCATTTTTTGTACTAACATAGGAGACTCTGCAGATGGACATTTGTCCTCCCGAGTGTCCTGTCTGAACATAGTTCCCCTGAGGCTCTCTCGTCTGTCCCCATGGCACCCTGGTGAGCCCTGGAAGCCAGCTGGGGCTGGAGTCAGCTGCCTCCACCCCGGGAAGGGGAGAAAGAGCGCAGGGAGGGGCCCGGGGCGGCCGTGCTGAATGTGGCCCCAGAGCCCAGGTGGGCTCCCAGGAGGCTCCTCACCCCTCCCACCCCTCCACCTCCCATCATGGCCTGGCAGGGCAGAGGGTGTCTGAACCCACCAGGAAGGGCAGGCCTTCCTGAACATGAACCAGCCCCAGGTGTTTCCCACGGGGCCAGGATTTTGCCTTTGAATGGTCTTTGCAGACAATCTGCTGTGCAGGTCACGAACTGTCACCAGGGCCAGGTAGACCCTTCATCCGCCAGCCGTCCCACGGAGTCCCTTCAGGGAAGCACAGAAGCCAGGACCCCCCATGCCGTGTCCACCCCCTGCTGCCCACCCTTCGTGGATCTGGTCTGGTGACTTGTGTGTGAAAAGCACACGGACGTGTTGCTAGGAAACCGCGGGGAGCAACCTTCGTGGTCTCACATATGCGTAACATAATAATAAATAATGGTTAACATGATAATAAATAAACAAATAACAATAATTATAACATGCCCCAAGCCTGTTGTTTCTCCAAAATTAATTTATGATGAATTACGACTCAAATTCCTTGGAACATGATGGTGGAAGGTGGGGGGGGCTATTTTATTCGCCACTGGGCCCAGAATGGGGTTAAAAACTGCCTCTTTCAGAGCCAGCCCCTTCCCGGGCCCCTGGGAACCACAGAAGTGCCCAGAGAGGAACTGTCTCTTCCCTCTGCTTCCCAAATCTTCCCCTCTGCCTAGGACAGTTAAGTTTTTTAGATACTTTACTTGCATTCCTAATTCAGTTATTCTTCTGAAATTTATTCAAAGGATTTATGCTTATGAAATTATAATATAATGCTGCCTATATGCCAATGAGCTGGAGGCAAAGAAAATAATTTTCTTCAATTTACAGTTATGAGGCTGGAGGAAAATGACGCCTTCTTATCACCTTTCTCTTTGTATGTCTCGGTATTTTTTTAAGTCTTCGGAAGGCAGCGGCTGATGATGAATTCTTAAGCAGATCACACTGATAATTGTATTTCAGAGCTGTCAACGCCGTGAAGACTGTCCACCGACCGTCTCGGCGCACTTGAGATATTTGTGTCACTGCTGCTTTCTCCGGAACTCAGCCCTCAATAAAGCCAACTCGCTGGGGATATTGTTAAATCGTCTGAGAGGATTATTAGATCGAAGGGAAATTTATGGATGACACTTTGTAACAATTAATCAGGAACTGCTGATGAAGTTTAAGTTGGTTCTTTTATTCCTGAACCAAAAACAAATATATATATGCGTGTGTGTGTGTGTAAAATCATAATAATATTCCGCCCTTGTTCCAATTGTCAAATGGCTCATTTTGTCACTCTGTTTGATTAATGGACCTTTTGGAGTCCCCAAAAAGTCCTAGTAATACAAATAAAACGAATCATAAATATTGAATAAGCTCACAGCACAGTTAACCTTGACTACATTTTGGGACATTCTTGGAGAAACTTTGCTATACAGAAAATAAATTGCTGTGGGGATTAAAAAAAATATGCGCACTCATAACCAAATTGGAGATTTTGGAGAATGTCACCTCTCTAACCTTGTCACTCTTATTAATCTGTTGTGATTAATTAGTTTAGTTAGCTTTACAATCAGGTCAGTGGAGAGCCGGCTCGCTGCTGTGTTCCGCCGACGGGCCTACGCGGGGCCCAGGAAGGGACGCGGGCGGGAGAGGGGAGGTCGCAGCTCGGACGGGATGCAGTTTTGGCCCCACGAGGTACGGACCAGGGGTGAGGTGTCAGGACCATTTCAGAGAATCCCACAGAGCAGGGGCCTGGGTGGGGGCTGGCGCATTAATGGCTTTAGCCTCGTGTGTGTTCTCGTACTGAGCACGCCCGGCTATCTCAGGCAAATCCCCCCCACCAGCCCGCAGCTTTTGCTGACACCCCTTCAAAGTTCTAATTCCAGATTTGACCAGTCCTTTGACCCAGAAAACTGATTCTAACCAGGCTGTAATGACTTGCAATTTTTGAGTCTAGCCTCGTGGTTAAGAGCAAGATTGGAGGGTAAGACAGACTTGGATTTGAGATCTCCTTCTGCAACATGTGAGCCGCTGCGTGACCTCGGGCAATGGACGTTGACTTTCTCAGTCTCAGTTTTCTCATCTGTAAAATGGGGGGTTCTTACCTCCTGGGATTTTTACAAGAATGGAGTGAAGCAATTGAAAGATTTTTCTTGGCAAAGGGTCTGGCACATAAGGAATATCCTGCAGTGGGGAACACTGTGTTCCCCCCAAATAAATTTTGATGTGCTAATTTTGGTGTTTGATGTGAATGTGACCTTACTGGGTGTTTACAGATGTAATCAGGTTAAAATGAGGTCATAATGGATTAGGGCGAGCCCTGACCCGATGACTGGCGTCTTTGTGAGAGACGTTTGGACGCAGACACGCAGGGGAGAAGGACTAAAGACAGCGGCGGAGATGGGAGTGACGCAGCCAAGCAACGCCAGGGACCACGGTGGCCACCGACGCTGGAAGAGGCAAGGACGGGTCCTCTGAGCACCTTCGGAGGGAGTGTGGCCCTGCTGACACCTGGATTTTGGACTTCCAGTCTCCAGGACTGAGAGAGAATAAATGCCGTGGTTTTTAAAGCCCTGTTTTTGGTAACCTGTTAGGCAGCCCTAGGAAGCTGATAGCTGCTGTGGATGTCCGCTG
Organism: Lepilemur ruficaudatus; assembly: GCA_963574885.1. Classification (NCBI taxonomy): domain Eukaryota; kingdom Metazoa; phylum Chordata; class Mammalia; order Primates; family Lepilemuridae; genus Lepilemur; species Lepilemur ruficaudatus. Next base: position 66,715 of record CAUYRT010026919.1, read on the forward strand.
TGGTTTGACTTGCAAGGAACAAGTAAAGTGGGGCCCAGGACTCGGTGTGATGTGCTCGACACTTGTTTCCCTGCTTGCCCTGAATGGTGACCACCACGCAGCTACCTGAGCGCCCCCGGCTGAGCGGTGTGAAGGCCAGGGTGTCATGTCCCACTGTGGGTGAGGCGACCGTGGCTCATTCCAGCTCGTAGAAAGAGTTCTAATAATTCCAGACCCTGCTAAACTGTTGCAGCTCCGAAGTTGTCTGTGATACAGGCCAAAATGATTCATTTCATTTTATTGATTTATGTTGTCTTTTTAAAGTTACATTGCTATTTTTGAATAAAGGCAAAATGCAAAAATTAAGAACTAAACTACGGCATTACCAAAGAAATTATCAGCTTAAAAATAAGGAACCTCGCATCATATACCAAATACACCACTGGAAAGTTGCAAGTAAATGCATTTTTATACACATCGTATTTTCCTGTTGACTTTTAATGAGAAATTCAAGGACCTATCTCCTTCCCCCCACAAATATTGGCCCCATAACGCTAAAAATTATCCTCCATCCTGCCATTTACTTTGTTCTTGCAGAATTGACACGTTCCAGTGGTGACACAACCCGCCACATTCCCAGCTCCGGCTCCACTGTGAGACCTTCCAGGAGGTCACCACACACTGCTACCTTCTGCGGCGGGTTCCCACAGAGCCCCTGCTCTGAGGGAAGGCGCTGCAGGACCTCCGGCCCCAGAATCTCCCGGTGGGGTGTGACGGAGGGTGGCGGGTCCGGCCCTGCCAGAATTTCCTCTGTGGAGAGTCTGCCCACGTTCTCGGGGCTCAGGAAATGATACCAAAACGAGGTTCTGAGGAGCAGCCTCAGAAGCAAAAGCGTCTCTCTGACCTTCTCCTGCCCTCCTGCCTCTCGGCCCCATTCTCCCCAGCGGCTGGCCTTAGAAGCCGCAATCCCTCTTCTCCAAGGCCGGTCATCGAAACCAGAATCCTTCTTCCCCAAAGCCAGCCACAAAACCTAAAAGTATCGCTCTAACTTCATCCCCGCCTTTCTGTATAAAAACTGGCCGTAAAGAAATTATCTGACCCACCTTGTTTGACTGTAGGTCAACATTCCAGAGAAAGTCCTGCCCATGTCGCGAAGGAAGGAAGGAAGGTGCTGCTCCGAGAGGCTGAGAAGACTCCAGACTGATGGGCCTTGCCGGCTTTCCCACTGGGTCTGTTAGCAGCGGACCGTACCCTTCTCATCCAGTCATGTTTCTACAGGGCTGTCCATACTTCATGGAACCTAAGCATAAAAATGGACAATTCCCTCTATATCCTTGGGTCTTCACTCTGAAGGTTCCTGTGTCACGTACAGCTATGATCTCATGCATCTGTGTGCCTTTTCTCCTACTCATCCACCTTTTGTCAGCTGATTTGCAGTGAACTGCCCCAGGGCGAAAGGGAAGCTTTCCTGTGGCCCCTACAAAGTTGGGGACCCTCGGCACAGGTGACCGAGGCTTAACGTTGGCGCTGGTCTCCCCGGCGAGGCCGTTCAGGAGACTTGGAGGGAGCAGGCAGCCGCAGGGCACCAGGAGACGGTGGTAGAGCAGCCCCCCTTCCCTCGGGGCACGCGTCCCTGACCCCCAGGGACTCCTGAAACTGGGTAGTACTGAACCCTGTACACGCTGCGATTTTCCCTATACGTAAGCACCTGTGATGACATTTGATGTATAAATTAGGCACAGCAAGGGATTAACAACAATAACTAATGACAGAACAATCACAGCAACACACTGTAGTAAAAGTTATGTGAGTGTGGCCTCTGCCTCTCTCTCTCTCAAAGTATCTTAATATGTTCGGGCCGTGGCCGAAAAACTGAAACCGTGATGTCGGCAGAAAAGGGGAAGGTGAGTGATGGTCTCCCCCGGGACGCTTCTTCTCCAGGTGTCAGGACTTCAGGTGAACTGCTGACTTAAGGTTTGGGTACCTCACAAGGAGGTAACGGTTTTCGTATCCCACAGTGCTAAGATGTTTTACTCTGCCCCTAGGGTGTGTATCGGTTGGGAAGGGAAATCTGTTATGAAGTTGAGCATGCCGCTTTCTCCCTTGGCAACATTCTGAAAAAATCCCAAACAACAAACATGCACCTATTTTTAAAAATGCTCAAATCTGGGTCTCTGTCCACACGCGTTAATTTGATGATAGTTGTTAGAATAGATAAACCCAGCATTTCACTGGCTTAACACAACAGAAGGTTTTTTCCCCACACACTGGAAGTAAGAAATGCCAGTGCCTTGCTCGTGGCCACCCTGGGTCTTGGGGCTCTGGGGTCTTGGGATTTGGGGCTCTTTGGGGGCCGGGCATCCTCTGCATTGAGCCAAGGCTGGGGAAAGAGGGGGCTCGTGGGAGGAGGGTTTGCACAGGCTGGCCTGGAAGTGGCACACAGCACTTGGGCTCAAAAGTGACTGTCCCAAATTTAGCTGCTCACCGCAAAGGGGACGCAGTACCACTGTGTTCTCAGCAGGAGGAGGCAAGTGTGGTCAGCAGCCCTCGCCACATACTCCTGGAGCCCCTCCAGGCCTAGAAGTGAGCCAAGTAACAGGTGCTTTTGTCATTGGAGCCTTTTAGCTGGTTTCTCGAATTCATGGATTGACCCAGCAAAAAGCCTTTGACGAAACATCATGAATTGATCAAATTTAAACCTGTAGCAAGTTAATATGCCCAAACAGAGGTGATCGATAGTGGTGAATGCATAAAGAGATGCTGTGTTTACTCAATGCTGAAGCCACAGGGCAGCCGACACACACACAGTTCCTGAGTCCTAAATCCATGATTCTTAACTTGCCCATCCAGAACAAACTTCAGCCCATTTACGATCACCTGTTATGAATGCACATTAAATTCACTTTGCCCTTTTATTGTCACTGAATAAACGTTGGGATTTTCCGCACATACTCTCTACTGACGATGCAGTGTGATGTTTTACACCCACCATCTTTCTCAGGTACCGCGTCCTTTCTTTTCAAGACAAGTGAGTTCCCGTCTGTGTCAGGCCCTCAGTGGGAGGTCGCATTGCTAGTGTGGGATCACAAAAAGTAACTTAGTCCTGGGGTAGGGCCTTAGACGCTGGCAACCGAGGTTGGGGATGGTCAGGTTTACCCCAAAATAAAAGTCCTACTGCCATTCTTAAGCATACAAGGGAGGGGATGACCTCTTGGATTTAACTCGGTCAGAGCTCAGGGGCAGCCGCATGGCCCCACCACGAAACTGGCAGTTCCCTGAAGAGGGGGTACTGGGAAGAACCCGCTCCCCAAGGTGGGAACCACCCCCACCCCGCTGCTGACACCATGTGAGGCCACAAAAGACGGTGGCCACATCAAACACATTTATAAAGTGGAAATGGCTCAATGGCCATTCTTTTGTGGAAACACACAGGTTTATTATAGAAAATACAGAAAAGCATATAAAAAGATATTGGAGAAATAAAGTGGTTGTACATTTCTGCTGCTGCTGTTGAGACCATTGTTAGCATTTTAGCCAATTTCCTTATAGACTTTTTTCAGTGCATCTAAGCTTAGCCAAAATCAGTGTCAGGCTGAGCACACTGCATTATACCTTGGATTTTCTCATTCTACGATGCATCAGGAAAAGTTTTTTTAGTGATTTTTAATAAATACATTGTATACCCTCACAGAGATACACTGTAACTTCTCCACTATAAATTACACTGTGACAAAAAGCTTAACACACAGATCTCTTTGCCCATCTCTGACTATTTGCCTTGGATAGATTTCTAGAAGTGGCATCCACGTGCCGAAGACTATATGTTTTAAAGGTGTTTGTTACCTATTGCCAAACTGCCCTGCACCCAGTCGGAGGAACGACGTTAATGAACTCAATGGCTCTGTCGAGTTGGCCAGTCCTGGGTCAGGATGTTCAGCGGACAAATTGTGTGTGCGAGGCTTTTGCACTGCTCTTAATACATCAAACCAGAGCCCGGGTGTGCGGGCGGAATACTTCACGAGCAATCTGCTCTTTAGATAATTCAAAATTCCATGACCGACCCTGAAAACATGATTGTAAAAGAGAGAATTTTTCTAGGTCAATGGCAATGCATTATTTTTCATGTTCCTTTTCAATATTGTTTTTCAGGGGGGCCCGCAGGTTGGGGAAAGAAAGTGAAAGAAAAGGAAAACAGACACGTGTTGCAAACTTCGTATCTAGCAGTTAGGAGTGAGGATGGATGTTGCCTCATGACCTGTGGATGTCACCGGAGGCCAGGGCAGGAAGGGGGTTGACATCGTTTCTCAGAGAAGGAAAGTGAAGCCCGAGGGCGGACGGACGTACCCTCTGTGTCCCGTCCGGCTAGTAGGACCCTGCTCTTCCTTCCTCCTCTTCCACCGGTGCCTACCCACATGTGCACGAGGCCAAACGATGGTTGGAAATGTGAAACTTCTATTAGGTCAACACATTTTTCCAGAAGATTTAATGATTTTTGCAGAGTTGAATAATTTTTAAATAAATTTGCTTGATCACTTGGCATAACAGAGACCCAGTTTGGGGCACTGTCAAAAACTCAACCCTAACTCAACCATCTTTGGGTCACGGTTTTTTTTTTTTAATTTGGCATAATTACAAATGACATAAACACACAGCCTGCGTTGTCTGATGATCCATGTATGTGTCAAGAACACAGACTTTGGGGCCACATTGGTATTTTTGAAGCCGTGTCAGTTTGGGCAAGTTATTTACTCTTCCTGGGCCTCTGTTTTTCCATCTGTAAAATGAAACATGACAGTTAATTTTATGTGTCAATTTGACTGGGCCACAGAATGCCCAGATCCTGGGTTCCACATTATTTCCGGGTGTGTCTGTGAGGGTGTTTCCGGGTGAGATTCGCATCTTAATTAGCAGACTGCGCAAAGCAGACTGCCCGCCCCAGTGTGGGGGTGTTGCCCAACCCGTCGAAGGCCTGAATGGTACCGAGGGGCAGAGGAGGGTTGAGTTTGCTTTCTCTGTCAGGCTGAGCTGGGACCTTGATTTTCTGCACCCAGACTGGGACCTGCACTGTTGGCTGTCCCGGGTCTCAGGCCTTCAGACCAGGACACCCTCCACCACCAGCTTCCCTGGGTCTCTGGCCTGCGGACAGCAGACTGTGGGACTTCTCAGCCTCCATAGTCTCGTGAGCCAATTCCTCTTTCTGTCTGTCTGTCTGAAGTGCTTAGAACAACGTGTGGCACATATAAAGTGCTCTTTGAGTGTCTGACACTGTGACAGTGGTAGTGTGACTTTAGGAGTAGCCCGTGTGATGGACTAAATCATGTCTTCCCAAAATTCATACGTTGAAGCCCTCACCTCCAATGTGATTTTATATGGAAAGGTTAAATGAGGTCATTAGGGTGGGGCCCTGATATGGCAGGGCCGGTGACCTTGGAAGAAGAGGCGGAGACCAGAGCTTTCTTTTCATCACATGAGACATGGCAAGGAGGAGCTGAGTCATCTGCAGCCAGGAAAAGGGCCCTCAGCAGCGCCCAACTCCGCTGGCACCTTGATCTCAGACTTGCAGCCTCCAGAACAGTGAGTCAACAGATTTGTGTTGTTGAAACCAACCAGTCTCTGATTGGCAGCCCAACTGACTCATACAGCCTACTTACGAGATAATCTGCTCTTTAAGTTGCTAGCTGGAGACAATATCATGTTCTTTGTTCTCTGTGCATGGCACCGAATAGCCAGTCAACAAGTGCTTTGGGACGAGTGGACGGATCAATGACAAACGGGCAAGCCCTTCCCTCCTCTCCACTCGTCCCTACTCGGCTTTCACTTACGGTAGGATTTCAGGGGGACACAATGGCATCACACAGTGGTTAAAGAGGGCCCTGCTCACTGGACACTCTCCACGTATCAGGTGCTTTATCACATACAGTTGATCCTCATTATTCTACATTCAGATCCTGTATTTGAGAATTTTCGTACTCACTAAAATTTACCTGCAACCCCCAAGTCAACACTTAGTGCTTTCGCGATCATCCACCGCCGTGCCGAGCAGGGGGACCTTCAGTTGCCTGACGGGCGCGTCGGAGCCCACGCTGAACAGGACGACGCTCTGCCTCCTTGTTGCAGCTCCCACTGTGAACGAGTATCCTGTCTGTGTTCTACGCAGGGCCGCGTGGTTTGCATTTTTGTCCTCGTTTTGGCGATTTTGCAGTTTATGTCCCAGCCCAGTGCTGAAGTGCCGACGAGTGTTCCCACGCCCAAGGAGGCTGGGCGGCGCCTCACCGGGGAAACGCGCCCGTCACCTAAGCTCCGCGCAGGCCTGCGTCACTGCGCTGAGGTCAGTGTTAATGAATCAACCCTGTATATTTTTAAAAAGTGTCTTTAAACAGAAACACATATAGAATAAGGTTAGGCATTAATTGGTCAATGAAAATGTCGTGACCAGAGGCTTGAAGGGACGTGACCCTGTGTTTCCTGCAGGAGCAGCGGTTCCGTGTTCTCTCACTGCGTGTTTGCGGCGACTGCACAGAACGTAACCACAACCAACAATGAGAACTGACCGTGAGTCCTCATCCTTCCAATGACACTGTGGGTACTGTGCCCATTTCTTAGAGAAGAAGGTGGCCACTGAAGCAGTCTAACGGTTGGCGTTGGACAGCACAGAATCAGGATCTGCATCCACCTCCGTGGGACGCTGCAGCCCGGGCGCCTCCCAACGCACCACGCCACCAGTCCCGGCCCAGACTGCGGTGCTCCCAGCTTGCTCTCACCCTTTCTCTGCCCTCTTTCCTTTCCTTTCACTGTCATGCACTCAGACGCTTACCAAGAAGCAGGCATACCCTGCTGAACCACCAGCTCTGCAAGCTCAGTAAAGTCCCCGCTTCTCTCTCTGAACACTCAGGACACACCTGTCACCGGAAGGGCTACCCTAGGTGAGCACTCTGCTCTGATCCTCTCCAGCCAGCGCTCGGCTAACTCATCACGCCTCTGTTTCCACGATCGCGTATCTCTGAAACCAGGATCATTCTGAATCGGTGACGCACTGGCTGCAGGCCATTCGTGATGCAGTGGTGGCTGTCCACGTGGGCTCGTGCATGGTGGCTTCTGGTGCACGATGAGGCCACTGCAAACCCCAACAGTAGTCAAAAAATATTTAAGGACTATTTTAGGAAGGAACGTGAGCCATGATTTGTATTTCTTTCCTGGACACCTTCTGATAAGATAAAATAAACTTGAAGAATGGCTGTGGGAAGAAATTTCTGGAGTCAGCAGTGGTTTGCTCCAGAAAAGCCTCGCCATCACCTCTCTCGACTGCATGGGGGCTGGCAGCAGGTGGGGACTCACGGACACTGAGCTGAACAGAGTTCCAGGGGCTTAGACTCCAAATACGAAAACATTTCAAAAGTGTTTTAAGCAATTTTTTTCACTTACATTTTCCTTTCTATGTGTTCAAAAGTAGATACATGATGAAAATGTGTCTAAATTAGTCTGAGTTAGTCTAAACAAACTCAGTAAACAAAAAATTCAAATTGGCAAGAAAGCATTGTTATGGTTTAATTGTTTCTCAGTGCTACCTAAGTTAACTGTGCATCTTTTAAAGGTTAAATCACAGGTTAGATGAAATGCACTATGTAGTTGGCGTCAAGAAACTAGAGTCCTCCAGGCTGGCCTGTGGACAACAGGCCATTTCTAAATAATTCCTGGGCACCGCTCAGAAGCGGCACAGGCTGTGGGAACCACCCGCCTCATGCACTCTGGTCACGCCAGGGCTGCCACGCCTCTGGACGTCTCGAGCCAACCCACATCACGTCGCGTGGTATGACTTGTTTCGTTCTTTTAATGTATTTTTGTAGACTTATTTTGAGGTATATCTTTGTAAACAGCCTATAATTCATTTTTTAAACAGTTGGACGACTTTTGTCTTTTAAGTGGGGCAATTAGCATATTTAAATCTAATGTAATGAGGGATCTACATGAATTTGTGTCTAACATCTTCTCTGGGCTTTACCCCCTGCTGCTCCATACCATGCCCCAAGCCCCCTCTGGGTCTTTCTCTTTCTCATTCTACTTTCCGATTGAGATGGGTTTTTTGTTTTTTTTCTGCCTCATTTCCTTTTTTCCCCTTCTACTAATTCTTTCAGTGAAAACCTAGAAATTGCAACATGTACCCACTTATTACCAAGTCTAAAGTTAAAGAGTACCTTTACCGTCTACCTAGATCAGACAAGATCCCTCTTGTCTCTTCATAATGAAACTGATTGAAAACTTTCTTACTCTATCCTCCTCATCTTTTTAACCTTTATTC